>MU869021.1:0-17361 GCA_036418205.1 Ostertagia ostertagi
TAGAGGAGGATTTCTGAACCACACGAAATCTTCATTTCAATAAATTTTTCGTTTACTTTTTCTTTTTATTAATGTGAAGATTTAAATAGTAGTAGAAGTAGATAAGGAACCTTAGGGATGACAATATGTGTGTTTTGATTGGAATAATCAACGTAAAATTGCTTTTGAGGTCCATTGCAGCTAGTTCTGACAAATTTCGCTTTTTCATTGTTATTCCATGTCTTTCGATCGAAATTCCACTACTGTACCCCTGGTAGGTTGCGCTCATTACAATTTACTGATTTGGTTTTGAATTGATCATTAGTTGTGTATTTATCACTCAAAATCTGCTTGAACGACCTGAGGCGAGCGCGCCCGCAAAATCGCCGCGGTCCCACGTGGCCAAAAAAGCCAAAACTCGCGTTGTCGTCAATGTGTTAAACTTGTAGACTCCTGATCCTTTAGCGACGGTGGAATGTGCACATTAGAATATCAATGGCATCACCATAAACAGCTGATGCTGTTAGCCTTGTAGCAAGAAAGCAATAGCCTCAGGTAGGAGCCCACATCAGCCGGCTATGATGCCCTTCGCCACATCCGGGGTCATAGGCACTTGCCAAAACTCCGAGACACGGGTTTACCGGCCACCCACGTGGAATTGGCAAGCTGGGCTAGTACTGAAGCCGGATGCTACCCACCAGCAAAGCAAACAGACAACAACCGTTGATGGTGAGTCCTTGAGTATGAGACCAATTAGAAGCGTCGCGGGAAACCACTTGGATTGAACAGAGTAGACCTCGGTTAGCCTTCTGATACTCACTAGCTTGATCGTCAAGCATACACGAAAGGTATAACCGCTACCACGAAGAATTGAATCAGTAAAACGTATAATAGCACACAATAGGAGCATTACTGATAACAGAGAACAGAGAAGCACGACACGATATTAACACGTAGACGACAAACTGACGCGCATGCGCGTCAAGAATTTCGCACCGCATTGGACATCTATGTTTGTACGCATTTTTTCCGCACATGAATGACTTTTTACAAGATGTTTTGCTACTTTTCTATAGACTACACTTTAACATAACTATAAACGGCATGGTCCATTTAGGGGTAGAATATGCTCCAGTTGAACAAAGTTTTTTGAACCTCACTATAATTCCAATTTAGATCAATCTTCGATTTTTATTTTGAAGTTGGCAAGCAAATAAAAACGGAAGATAAATACGTACAACAATAAAATACAATAATGTTACGGAATTACGAACCTATGGGTGGCACGATTTGTGTTTTTTATTGAAACAACCGATACAAAAGAACTTTTTACACCTACTGCAGCGCGTATTGACCCTTTTCGCTTTCTGAGCAGCCGCACGGTATCCCTGTTCCTTAGACATAGATGCATAACATTCTGAACACCTTCTCCTTTCAAACCCTCGACTATTTCTTCTAACACATGTCGCGTGGGAATCGACTGACTCGGCGTGTATTCACGCTCAACCTTGAGCAGTGACTCCACCACTTCCAATTTGAAGTCGTTCAACCGAATGTTTTTGATCACATCCTTGTATAGTTTCCACGCGTTGACCATTGCTACTTGTGTGATCAAGTGGAAGAAAATCCTTTTGTACCATTTTGTTGTTTTGCGTACAAATGGATACGCATATCAAATGAATCGTAGTATGCTCCTTTCCCCCCATTCCCGGACTGGCTCAGATCATCCTCTGGCACTGATGTCATCTCTATATCGCTGAGAGGGTGCAGACAAGCAGCGCGAATCTTCGCTGAAAGCCCCTTACCCCTGCTACCATTATAACCTTGCTTTGGTACTTTCCAGTCTTCACTTCCAAAAAACGCACCTCGTGGGACAAGCTGACGCGCTTGCGCGTCAGGCAAATCGCGCCCGCCAAATCGCCCATGTCCCATGCGGCGGAAAAAGCCAAAACCTGCGCTGTCGTCAACGTGTTAACAAACAGCCATCGACGCCACATGCGAGGGATAGCATTTGACGACCTCATAATCGACATGCACCAAAATGGCCAAAAAAATATCGGTCCGTAGAATCGAAAAGGATGTAACTGAGCTACCACAACGTATCCGAGGATCCATACAACCTTAATTATATACCACATTAGCTTTTTAACTTTAATGCGCTACTCTACATCTTGTATTCTGAGAATCTCGACGATGTTGATTTTCCTTAGCTGTGTTCGAAACTGTAATGAGTTCTCACATGAGAGGAAGATTATGCGGCAAAAATCGTATCCAACGCGCCACACGGAAAAAGAAGGAATTAAAAACCGTATTAAAACAACATCTTTGAATCTTTCTATAGTGAATAGAATACCCATTTCCACTCCTTCGGTATGGCCTGAATATCCAGTATTTACTGGCTTGCAATTTGACTTCTTTCTTGATGATTCGAAAGCCAAAAACCAAATCGTTGAATATCCGCCTATACTTCAAGCTTTTCATACCCAGCTTGTCGAGCCTGTCTTTGTAAGGTGGAAGAGCCTGAGGGTAATTGGGATTGGGGAAGGATCGATAAAACACGATTCTCGTGAAGACTTTTTGAACTCTCTCTAAACAGTATACATGTTTCTTCAAGAAGGGACTCCATGAAACGGAACCACGTTCTAATTTAGGTAGAACTCATCTAACTCCATCTATTATCTGCCTCTCTGTTGATCTTCTCCTCAGCATGGAGCAAAATGCTCGTATTTCCTGTGTATTTCAGGATTTTCTTTCCTTTTTTCTCCACTGGCGGTCCACCTCCCATCCCTACTTTACATTTGAGTATAATTACCCCATCAATTCCTCCTGAATTTTGCCTTCAAGGGCTATAATAAAAAATGGAATGAATTGATTTTCAGATGGGAGCATTTGAATGAATTTAGCAAAATGTCATTTCCGTTTCAAAGGTATGGATCGGAATCAGACTTGTGTGACTCTAGCACATGGATGCGAAAGTGTTGGTATGGATTGGCTGGGACCATCTGTCACCTGTCGTCCCGTTGATCATCGATTTGCTCGAGCGGGCGCCAGCAACGTCTCCATTCGTCCCTGTCGCGTGCAAGAGTGGTCCAGTGGATCCCTCCTCGCTCGAGGGACACGAGTCCTTCATTCCTTTCGTTCAGAGCTTTCGTGAAGAAGTCTGACCATCGGGCCGGCGGTCGTCCAGGTGTTCGTTTGACGTCCCGAGGGATCCAGTCGGTAACGCTCTGGTGCAACGGTACTCAAGGCGATAACGAGAGCGCCCCTGATCTCAACAGTTGACGCAGTTCGGAACTCCACATTTCCCTTTGCACTTGGTGTATAGGGTTACTCCTAGCATCGTCCTCTCGACGCGTTGGATAACGCTGACCGCATGCTCGTCCTGCCTGCGCAGAGTCCAAGTCTCTGAGGCGTAGGTTAGGGCAGGAAGGACAGCGGAATCGAAGAGGTGGGCACGGAGCCGGATGTTCTTCGTCTTCTTCACTACTCCCTCGATGTTCTTATACGCTCCCCAAGCCGCTCGTTTCCTCCTGCTCAGCTCTGGAGCTAGATCGTTCATCATATTGATTTCCCGACCTAGGTACACGTAGCTGGAGCATTCGGTGATGTTCGTTCCGTTGAGCGTGAATGGGGCATCAGGAACCAATCCGTTTCTCATAAACATCGTCTTCGTTAGGTTCAGCTGTAGACCGACCTTACCACAGGCGCAGTCGGAATCCAGCATTCGCTCTGCTTGGTCGATCTTCGGCGTTACAAGAACGGCATCGTCAGAAACTGAAGGGGTGTAGTTGCCAGCCATCGACCTTGACTCACATGTTTTCCCATCCCAATTGACGCATGGTCTCGAGAGCGGCGCAGAAAGGTTTTGGGCTAGGCGATGCTGAAGAGTTTGGGCGAGGTAGCGTCATTGTCGAATTGCTCTCTTGACGTCGATGACCTCCTTGTAGAATGGTGAGATTCTGGTCGTAAAGTTGCTGTAGAGCTCACGAAGAATCTTGATGTACTGAGTAGGGACGCCCTGGTTGCCCAAGGCTTCGATGACTGTTTTGGTCTCCACAGAGTCGAACGCCTTCTTCAAGTCGATGAGCGTAAAACAAAGCATTTGACTTGTTTTTGTTTGTTAACTGCTGTTTTTGGCCGCAGTTCGCCTTGCGAATGTTTCACAAGAATGCTGGGTTGTGAACAAAACTTTCGCCCCAGACGACGATCCCCTCTGAGGCGGAAGCTTTGTCCACAACCCAGCATTCTTGTAGAACAAAGCGGCATTTTATACTATCATGAGGTTCAGTGATTGTCGTCACCGTGTAGATAAGATTTTGTGCTAAACACTCTTCGAAACCCATGGCTGTCCTTGCATCCAGTCTTATGCAAATCTGCTCGAGTGCGAACTTCACAGACTACATACAGCGGGCACATTGCGCGGTAGTTGCCAATGTCATCCGAGACCCCTTTTTTGACTACGGCGGCGCCGTTTCTCAGGCTTGATGCGAGTAAGCCTGGGCCTAGAAGGAGGCTCGAATGTGCCAAGAGTTGGATCCTGCGGAAGCACAAGTCATAGTTCTTACTTGTGTTGATTGTTGTGCCGTACGAGATTTATAGGTGGAACAATTATTAGTTCGGCCTAACGTTTCGACAAATCGTCGTCTTCTGAGGCTTAAAGGCAAAGGTCGGGCTCAGGCACGCTAGAGAAGTAATTCCCGTGCCTGGAGGTTGTATGTGGGTAGCTGCACACATTGCAGCAACTTCCCACCTTGAAAAACCCGTTAAGGCCTTCGGTTTCAATCCAGGGCCGCCTGGTCAATCCAGGACCGCCCACCTCCGGAAGTGGTGCGTGGCTGGCATAACGTGTGAAATCAGCTAGGTTGATTGCCGTATCAACCGATAGAACGACTGACATCTCCAGAAAACTTGTTTGTACGTGCCTCTTTCCCCAAGCCAGCCTCCTTCACTGCTAGTGGGAAAGAGGGTTTTGTTAACGGCCTTGTCGACGGTTTTTCTCAGTTTTTTCTCCACTGTCGTTCCACTTCGCATCTCTATACTCAGTTTCAATCGCCATAATACCCCCTTATTGAGCCCGACTTTTGCCTTTAAATGCGGTTCAATGTCAAGACTTACGTTCTAATCCTCCACGCCTTATCTTCTCTAGCGGTTCCGACATTCCGTCAGGACTCCCACCGAGAAACATAAGAAAAACAAATTTTGAAACTCACCCAGGGTTCCACCGTTCGCGCGGGAATCCCGCTACCACACAGAAACGTTACCCAGTAAGAAATAATGCACACCGCATGTCTCCTGATTTGAGTGTTCGTTGGGAGACGCACGTACGCTTTATTCTACAGCTCGCAGTGCGGTATATACGGCGAAGATCACTTGTTATTGAAGGGCGCTCATCTCGGCCGTTCATTGCTGGATTTCTAGAAGAAATCCAGAATGCTTCCAATGCTTTTCTCGCAACAATTTCCGTCTCATGCGCCAACACCGTACATTTTATTTCGAATTCAACGCCATTGTGCTCCTCGAACTTATGCCTTCGAAGAGCTGTTGAACAAATCACAGTATTCACAGCCTACTACGGCCTTCCTAGGCTTAGGCTTACCCATCAGTCTTGCGAAACGGCGCCGCCGCGTGATCTTCCATCTGAATGAGTGTGTGTGGCCTATACAATGACTTGAGGGGCCGGCCAATATGTAAGTCCGTAACTTTATCCTCCCACACAAGTCTGGTAAGTCAACCGACCCCGCAGGCGGGGTCAACCCTGCGTTGTGCAAATCCCGAAATTTTTACGACCCCTTCTCTTGTAGAGGGTATGACGGGCAGTGCGACCCCTCTTGCCACGACTCAGGATTAGGCAACCAGCAGAAGTTCTTCCCAGGGTGCGATAGTGGGCTCCCCAAGCACTGAGGGCGCGACACTATCGCGACCCAAAAGTGCGCGGCAATGGCGCTAAGGCCTTGCCCGCCGCGCTGCCCGCGCTGCCAGCGTAATCCACCACGGCATACGTGGTCTCTGCGTCTCTATGACGTACTATCTCGCGTTCTCCCTCTCCTCGCAGCGCTGTGTCTCTCCGTCGTACTACGGCCGGCCTCCTAAGGGAAATTTAGTGTTTTCTATGGTGCTTTTTGCTTTTTCTCCTCACTAATGTTCCTCATTGCACCCCTTGCCTAATGTTTGAACAAAATAACGCATCAATTCAATCCCGACTCGTGCCTTAAAGATCAAATCTTGTTTGTCGGCGCTCTTATAGGATAGGACTCAAGAAAGTGGAAAACTCAAATAGTTAACTTTTTGAAAGTGATTCAAATGTTGCGGATGTTCAATATTTCAAAAAATCGTCCCGTGTTCCGTTTTTGTGCACACGCGAGTTTTCGACATTCAAACATTCATAACTTTCTTCATAATCAACCTTTTGTGGAAGTTAAAAGCTGACTAAGAATTAGAGAATTAGCACTTTCATTCCATCATATTTTTCCAACGACCACTCTATCGACAAAGATAGTTCGTTGTTTCCGTTTTTTTTAGAGTTTCATACAGCGTCCTCATCTGAGACCCGTTATTGACCATAAAACTTAGCAACACTACGCGTACCTTCGGGCAATAGTTGACGCCACATCCATAGAAATTAGGAGAATTTTTGTTAAATCTCGTCGTCTAGCTTTCTGTTCTCCAGGTAATGAGCAAGCGAGCAGGAAAGGTGGAAGACGTGTATGGATAGGTTTGACGAATATGGCAGACGGGCAACCGCGGTCCAGCCTAGCTTGAGAATCTTGTGGATTGAGACCTAGGCATTGCAACTCCAGTTCTCCATACTCCAAGCCGCTGCTGCTTTCGCATATGGTTGAAGCAGACAGGTACTCTTGTCTTCGCCAATGGCCACATGCCACGGCCTATCGTTGCTACTGTGCGACGAGAAGTACATGTGCAGATGTCCACCCGGTGAAATCGTGCGGTACCTATTGACCACATTTCCAAGACCTGTCAAACTTCCTGAAGAGCCCAGAAGGACGGGCTTCTGGAAGCACTCAAGACGCTTTGTCAGCTTGTGTGACGATTGCCTAGATCACCTTACCATTAGATTACAGCGGTGACGAGGTCAAGATGGACAGCAGTTGTGTGTTGTCTTCTTCTTATTCTTCAGCGTTTGTCCCGCTTGTTGGCGGGGTCCGCTTTTCTGATGTGCTGACGCCACTTTTCCCGATTAAATGCTTGGTCGGGGTGGATGTTAACCGACTTCAAGTCTGCGTGCAACGTATCGAGCCAGCGCTGTTTCGGGCGCCCCTTAGGCCGCTTTCCGGCACGTCAAGTTGAGGCCGATCTTACGAACACTGTCATCATTTCCGCGAAGAACATGACCATACCATCGAAGACGGGCTTCGCGCATTTTATCAGCAATGGGAGCTACACCAAAGCGCTCTCGTATGACATCGTTACGAATGCGATCTAATCGCGTGACACCAGCCGTCCAGCGCAGCATCTTCGTCTCCATTACACCGAGGCGAGGCTTCAGTCCTGGTCGCTGGCCAGCACTCAGCGCCGTACAATGCCACTGGTCTTATGACTGTCCTATAGATCTTCGATTTTAGGCGTTCTGGGATTTTCTTGTCACAGAGAACTCCCGTCATAGAACGCCACTTGGACCAAGCCGCACTCACACGCGAGTTCACCTCAGTACTCATACTGCCATCAGACGCAATTGCTGATCCAAGGTACTTGAATGTCGTTGCACGTGTCAGCTCTATTCCATTTATTTTGATAGAACCGCACTCGCTCGTGTCGGTTGTCAGGTACTCAACGTTCAACCTGAGTCCGAACATCGCTAGGCGATCGCACCAAGCTTGCGCTTGTTGCTCGAGTACGTTTTTGTCTTCGCAGGCGAGCATCACGTCATCAGCATAGAGAAGCGTCCATGGAGCCGGTTTCTGAAGATCTCGTGAGATGGCATCCATGACGACAACAAAAGGAGTGGGGATAGCGCAGAGCCTTGATGTACCCCGACAGAGATGGGGAAAATCCATCGAAACGCCTGCTGACGTTTGCACTCGGCTCTTTGGACTCGAGTAAAGCATGCGCACCCACTCAATAAGCTCTTCGGGACGCCATGTTGTCGTAAGGCGTACCATATTACTTCACGTGGAACGCGATCAAAAGCCTTTTCCAAGTCTAGTGAAGGCAAAATGCACCGGCTTTTGTTCGGAGCAGCCAGTCTGTGGAGCGTACGCAGAAAAGATGTGGTATTGACGCTGCTCCATAGCAACAACGATCTTCATCAAGCGGTCATCGTAACGTTCGACATTCGCAATAGAATCGCGGAAACGTTCAGAGACGAACCACACCGACGCCGCTGGTTGTCCTGGGACTGCCACAGAGAACGACTTTAAAGCCGCGGCCAATGTCCCTCGACTTACAGCAGGACCACCTCGTTTCCTGCACGGCACAGAAATCAATTCTTCTTCGCTCCAGTGCTTCTACCAACTCGCACGAGCGACCCGTCAATGTGCCAACATTCAACGTTGCAACGCGAGTCTTCCATACGTTGCGGGACTTTTGGACTAGCCTAGTTGCCCCCCGATGCCGTCCTTGCACCGGAGACCCTCGCATACTTTTCACACTCGCCGGGCTTTGCGAGTGCGCGTCGGCTCCCGCGGACGCCGTAGCATTATCTCGAGATTCATATAGCGACATGACATTTGTGATGTGACGTGGTTCGTAGGCCGGCCTGTCACGGGGGCCTGTCGCCTGCATTCGAATGTCCGCGTTCAGCTCAGCTCACAAAAGTGAGCAGTTTCCAGTGGCACCACTTGGAGGAACGGACACCACCACCAGTCGTGTGTTGCGTAAGAAAGATCGAAGTTTTGCTGCGGAGCGTCGAGCCAAGCTGAAACCGCCATGTGAGAGAACGTGCCCAGGCCTATCCCGGGACTGATCCTGACCACCTCTGGTGGGCAGATCTCTCTAGGCGGAGCTCTTACAGAATGAGCGCTCGGAGTGTCTGGCGGGAAAAGTTGATTTAGTGCCATGCAAACGCCATTATTGGGAAAGCTGATTTGATCACCGTACGCAGCACGGTCCGCTCCTACTATATACCACCCATGGAAGATTCCAGAGCATTCGGGAGAAATCCAGAAAGAGCGCGAATTGAGTGTTTCAGAACTTTCCTTCCAACCCAATAGAATGAGACTGGGTGTGCTCGATCGGTGTTTATATTGCCGCTGCGGGTGTTATCTAAATCACAACATCACGTTGGAGTTATCCGTCAACATGAATCATCATTTGGATTTCCCTCAAAAGCGATTGTTCTGCATTCTCTCTTTCACCCTCCCCTCTTGCTCCGGCGGCCACGACACACCATGCCCACCCTTTCTCCCCCTCTCCCTCCTCCCCCTCTCCCCCTCCCTTCCCCCTCATCCGCTGCCACGGCAGCACCATGTAGAATGAGACTGAGTGTGCTCGATCGGTGTTTATATAGCCGCTGTGGGTGTTATCATGATCATGACATCAACATCACGAAGTGTTGCCCTTCGTACTCCCTGGTTTTGTGAGCGGTCGGTCCGGACGGACAGAACGACACACACACACACCGACAAACCGACACACCAAAGTTCTGGTTTGTATATTTATAACTCCAATAATACTGGGTGCGGCAAAAGTTCTGGCAACGGTAAATATGCCCGTAAAAAACGGTCGAATCGATCGATACATGATACAACTTCAACAGCATTTATCAACAGCTATATAGATCACAAAAACAAACTAGATCTCGAAATAGCCTCCTTTTGCTCGAATACAGGCTGAAAGTCTCCTAGGAAACGCGTCGACGGCGGCACGGCACCGCGACATCCTTTTCACTGACGAATGTCTGTTTTCAACAGATCAATTCCTGAACACCCAAAACGATAGGATAATAGCGGGAAGCCCTGCAGAAGCCAGCCAACATGGAGGGATTGCTCAGCGATCTGGACACCCCAAGTCGTTGATGGTTTTTGGGGCAATCACATCGGACGGCAAGATGCCCCTGATTTTCTTGGAGAAAGGGGTCAAGGTGGATAGTAAGACCTACTTAAAAGACGTGTTGGAGAAGGAGGTACTCCCCTGGGCAAAATCCCATTTCGGCAACCGGACATGGACTTATCAACAGGACTCAGCTCCAGCACACAGGTCCAAGGTGGTACAGGACTGGTGCGCAACGCACTTCCCAGACTTCATCTCGTCGAACGATTGGCCCCCGAACAGTCCAGACCTAAATCCATTGGACTACGCCCGTGTGGTCATTTCTTAAGACAAAAGCCTGCTCTACTCAGCATAGAAGTTTGGATGCTCTACGTGCAACCCTCGTCAAAGCATGGGAGGATTTGGACGAGGACTACCTCCGTGCCGCCGTCGACGCGTTTCCTAGGAGACTTTCAGCCTGTATTCGAGCAAAAGGAGGCTATTTCGAGATCTAGTTTGTTTTTGTGATCTATATAGCTGTTGATAAATGCTGTTGAAGTTGTATCATGTATCGATCGATTCGACCGTTTTTTACGGGCATATTTACCGTTGCCAGAACTTTTGCCGCACCCAGTATATTATAGCTTGGAACACTCTATCAAAAGTCTTTGAAAAGTCCAGATAAACCACACCAGCACGATCGCCCTTATTTACAGTCCATATCCGACCGGTTGAGGGGGGGCGGTCCCACGGACGTACCAGCGCTGCGGCCGCGACAACGCGGGGATGGAAGGTTGCCGTATCCCAGTGATTGAGTGGTGTCTGAGCAATCCGTCCTGCCGTCTGCATTCCTCCGCATGCACACTATCTTAGCAGTACGACGTAGCCTTTCCATCTGCGCTCTCGCCACTTTTCCGTCTGCGCTCTCGCCACGGTCGATCAATCGAAATTTATCAGCTGTTTTGAGCTGAATCCGGCTAATTTCGGTTAATATTCTCAACTGCGCGCTTCTTTTTTTCACAGGTAAGTAAGTTTTAAACATGCTAATTTGCTTCTGCATGTCTTCTGATTGATTTTATGTCCAACCATTGCCCCATTAGTAGCAATTATTTATTTTGTGTTTTTTATTTTTCTTATTTAATTAATTTAACTCGTTCTTCATGGTGGTGTCTTTGATGTGTTTCCATTATTGTCGGAAACACTTCTTAACAGGCACTATCATGAAGAACGACTTAAAAAAAAGAAAAAAAAAATTAAAAAAAAAACAAACAAAATAAGCATAATTGCTACTAATGGGGCAATGGTTGGACATAAAATCAATCAGAAGACATGCAGAAGCAAATTAGCATGTTTAAAACTTACTTACCTGTGAAAAAGAAGCGCGCAGTTGAGAATATTAACCGAAATTAGCCGGATTCAGCTCAAAACAGCTGATAAATTTCGATTGATCGACCGTGGCGAGAGCGCAGATGGAAAGGCTACGTCGTACTGCTAAGATAGTGTGCATGCGGAGGAATGCAGACGGCAGGACGGATTGCTCAGACACCACTCAATCACTGGGATACGGCAACCTTCCATCCCCGCGTTGTCGCGGCCGCAGCGCTGGTACGTCCGTGGGACCGCCCCCCTCAACCGGTCGGATATGGACTGTAGATAAGGGATCAAATCGTTCAATGAGGAGAGCATAGCCGTTATAGTGGACCTTCCTTTTAGGAGCCCATGTTGATGTGGAGAGATGATGGAGTAACCCTGAAGGTGACCATCCTCTTTCTCGGAACCTTTCGAAAAGACGAGTGAAGATCGATGTAATACTAATGGGCCGATAGTTGAGGGGCTCCGTTGAAGGAGGCTTCTTGAGTATCGGAGTGACGAAAGACAACCTCCACCTACGTGACACCTCAGCTCTCATGAGGCTCAAATTGAAGATATGTTCAAGGGGAGCAGCAATGATATTGGCAGCGTTCTCAACAAACTGAAGAGGTATAAAGTCGCAGGTGGTCGAGTAGGATGAAGTCGAGTAGAAAGCCATTTAAAGACAGATCATAAATTTCTTCGGCGTGGAGCTAAGGGGATTCCGACACAACTAGAAAACAAGGGCTTGATACGGTGGCAACAGAAGAGGAGGGGAAGGCAACTCTGAGCAAACGTCCTTTCAGAGATATTGACAAGCAGCTCAACTTTGGCCTCATCAGTTGCAACGGCACCATCAGTATCTATGAACTTAGTAATAGTGGGTTTTGCTTCAGTCTTGAACTGAGGAGATTCTAGAAAGAACCTTTATCGCTACATCAATAATTCTCTTCTCAATAAATTCCATGTTCGGTTTTCCTTGGAACCTGGGCATTTTGAATATTGTGTTGTTTTCTTCTGTGCCATACAGGTTGTTATGGTGGAACACGTTTATTGGTCAACGTTTCGACAATCGTCGTCTTCAGGACCTGAAACTGGTTCGAAGTCCTAGCTCTGTAGCTCACCCGGTAAAGCGCCTAATCTTGCTGAGTTCTAACGCAAAATAATACAAAATAGACGATACCAGCGAACGAACTAACCTGTTGTGGATCCACCAGTTTCTAGCAGCCTCCTCGTGTTAGTGAGCAAATAAAATGAGACACCATTGGACAGTCAGCGTCCTACGTGTCGTATGTGGTGATCTTATAGTCCACATAAAGGAATGAAAGGCAAGAATTCATTGGTAATGGCCATGCATTCCGGTTGTTCAGTCTTGGATTTTTACGCGGATATAAAACGCCTCTAACATTTTTCTAGCACCGATGTCGTTTCATAGCTAGAATTTTGCATTTGATTTCAAAATCATTACCCTGATGTTCTTCTACTCGGTGCTTGCCAAGTGGAGTAAGAAGATTTCCGCGCCTTTTTCCAGCCATATGTTCTTTAACGCGTACGCCTAACATCCTGCCCGTCTCTCCAATATAAAGTTCGTCACAGGTTGAACATTGAAGTTGGTATACTATCCCTCGTTTCGCACAGTCTCCTTGCCTTCCATATGATATCCTTCAGTGTGATATGATATCCTTCAGTCCTTATAGAAAATAAAATGCAAAATTCTGGCTCATGAAAGCGACATCGGTGCTAGAAAAATGTTAGAGGCGCTTTATATCCGCGTGAAAAATCCAAGACTGAACAACCGGAATGCATGGCCATTACCAATGAATTCTTGCCTTTCATTCCTTTATGTGGACTGTGAGATCACCACATACGACACGTAGGACGCTGACTGTCCATGGTGTCTCATTTTATTTGCTCACTAACACGAGGAGGCTGCTAGAAACTGGTGGATCCACAACAGGTTAGTTCGTTCGCTGGGATCGTCTATTTTGTATTATTTTGCGTTAGAACTCAGCAAGATTAGGCGCTTTACCGGGTGAGCTACAGAGCTAGGACTTCGAACCAGTTTCAGGTCCTGAAGACGACGATTCCGTAACAACCTGTTTGGCACAGAAGAAAACAGCACAATCTCTTCTCAATATTGCTGTTGAACTTCCACAGCTCTTTATCAAAGCGTTTACTAAGCAATCGGAACATGGCCCAGTGTTCAGGATCCCCGTAGAAATGGCTTTCTTCCAAGCGGCATGTCTTCTGTTTGACAAAGGAGTAAAGGTAGGACGGAAGGTGAAACTTGTTTAAAGGAACATGAATAGGAGGCGCAAATAAATCAATGGCGTGGTGCAAAACCCTTAACGAGGAAGGTCTTTCAGGAAATGCCAAGCTTTCTCAAAACGGTTTTTTGCATGATATAGGGGTACATGCATGGAACACAGAACTGTAGTTCATTTTTCCTGAGCGGCCCTCTGAATACCAAAAAAGGGGTTATGAAGTGGTCCGTGGTTCGAATCCTCACAGTGGCAACATTTTTGCAGATGTCATATCGATGATTAGAAGCAACAGCAACCTTCATACGTAGATTTTGACTAAAAAAACTGGTGGAGAAAGTTGCGACACCAAAACGGCGCCGTTGTAGCGCCCAATGGCGTCATAGCGAATTCAAATGACGTTTACGCTAAAAACTAATAGAATATTCGTAATCAGGACGCCGAATAACCCCTAACCCGAAAGTTTCAGGGAAAATTAAGATTTCGTCCCAACTTCGAACAGTTGGACCATGGGTAGATAGATCACTAGCCCGTCAGGCTCATTGGTAGATAATTTGGAGGCGACCTCCTTGTCATCTTTCACGGAATGAGAAATCCTTTCCCGTAATAGACAATGGTAGACACTCAAGCCGGCGATTGGCGAGAAGTCACCAATGACTATGTCATTAGGTTCTCCTCCTTGTCAAACAGTGGCAGGCTGGGCTTCTGGTCATACTTCTGGCTGGGTCTACTGCCGATAGCTAGATCAGCTGCAAAAAACAAAGCGCAACGTTGTGTGAGACTTGCCCTGCGAGGGAGAACCTCGGTTTCCGTGGTAATCACTAGGACGGACCCTCCTATTCCACGTTAGCCCTTCTCCAAGCCTTCCGGGGGCAATTTGTTTATGAATTATAAAATTTCTATCGATGCACACACAAGTTCGTGAGAGACCAATACGAATTCGCAGTCGTAGGAGACCGCACCACCAACCACTAGGCCATCCGACTGCCGCTGACGGCACGGCTTCAGACGGCGCTGATGAATGTTCCACAATAGTTTCAATACATGCCAAGGAGATCGTTTTATTTTTGACCGAATTCCGCATTGTTTTCAATGTACAATTCATGAGAACCTTTTGATATGACACTGGTCAACGCTGTGTGCGATGTACGTCACAACAAAGCGGTTAGAACGGCAGTTCCTTAAGAATTTTTTCTTCGCTCCTTTTTTGGTATTCAGAGGGCCGCTCAGGAAAAATGAACTACAGTTTGGTGTTCCATGCATGTGTCCCTATATCATGCAAAAAACCGTTTTGAAAAAGCTTGGCATTTCCTGAAAGACCCCTGGTAAGAACAGCTCATACTTCTCGTCAACTGTATCAACTGTTGAATAAGATATTACGCAGCTATCCCTGAGCTTCATAAATAGTATATCTTCGTTCTCAAAATCTAAAGAGTCTTCAAGGATTTCAAAAACGAAGATGAATCAACTGTGTTGAAAGATCCAACCCAGTCAACCACACTCAAGTGATGGGTAATGCTGTCGTTGTTAGCATCTCTGAAATCCCTCTTCATTACCACCAATGACGGTGCGCTAGCAAGGCTAACCTCAAACCTAATAGATACGTGGTCGCTAGAACCAATCGGCGGCATAGCTAGCATGTTGCCGACCAGGGATTCCTCATTACACAGAACGAGGTCCAACGTATGATTACCTAGACTATTAAATTAAACAAACTGAGACTAGGAAACAGAGGAGCACATGTCCAGTTATAATTTGGGAACACCGCTAAGAGCATCGGGAATTAGAGACCACGGTATATCTGGTAAGTTGATATCACCAATTATAAAGCAGGAATGACTGGATGGGACAATACCACTAATTGCATAGAACAGTTGCTTAGATGCTGATTTCGCGCAATTAGAGACTTTGTAATGACGACATTATGGAGGGGAGAAACACCAAAAACAAAGTCACAGCTCAATATCTCCTACCCGTTCAAAACAGATTCTTTGAAAACTAAGTCACGGATGGAAGGGATTCGCGAACAAAAAGTAGTACCCCTCCACCTTTTTTATTCTTGCGATCGTATCTCAGGACTTCATATTCACAGCAACACTGACCCAAAAGTGATGAGATATCTATTGATGAAATTAGCCAAGTTTCGGTAAGCGCAACAATGAAGGAAAAATGGCAAGCAAGGTGTGAAGAAAGAACACACTTATTCTTGACTAATGACCTGATATCACTTCATCATATCGACCACAACTTTGGTGTGTCGGTTTGTCGGTGTGTGCGTGCGTGTGTGTGTCGTTCTGTCCGTCCGGACCAACCGCTCACAAAACCAGGGGAGTCGAAGGGCAACACTTCGTGATGTTGATGTCATGATCATGATAACACCCACAGCGGCTATATAAACACCGATCGAGCACACTCAGTCTCATTCTACATGGTGCTGCCGTGGCAGCTGGAGAAGGGGGGAAGGGAGGGAGCAGGAAAGGGAAAGGGGAGAAAGAGGTAGGGAGAGGAAAGGGAAGGAGGACATGGTGTGCCGTGGCAGCTGGAGAGGAGGGTAGAAGAGGGGTGGACAGGGAGAGAATGCAAGGAGGGAGAACAACTGCTTCCAAGAGGAGGGGCTATATCCGTGTTGGCGTATAACTCTGACGTGATGTTGTTATTCTGATAACACCCACAATGGCTACATAAACGAGTACACTGATGGTCAGTCTCATTCTATTACACGTAAGTGGAAGGGACCACAGCGGAAGACGTGAAGCTTACGCAGGGAAACAACTTCCCAGCGGTCGACGGGGGACCAATCTGGTTGGTATGTGAAACAGATGACTTCTTTCGCAAGGACCGATGAGCACTTCCTGATTTACCATACAATCGGCAGAGTCAGAACCTCGATCAACAGAAGCAGTAACAATCACCATTGTCTACATGGGAAGAGTCATGAACAGTAACAACATGACGTAAGAGTGAAGAAGAAGCTACAAGCACCATCGTTACCAACACTCATTTTGGCTCTTCCAAGAGCAGCTAATCGATCCCTCTCCGCTTTCGGCAGGGAGCGTCTAATAAAAACCCGGAAACCGGAAAGAATCTCAGCGTAGGAGTCTTTAACAGCAAGTCAAATAAACTACTTGGAAGCCCTACCTTCATAAGCCTGGGAGTAGAATGCCTCGGCTTCCCTGAACGACACATTGGGATAGGGCTACATCGAATTCGAAAAACTGAAAAAAAAGTTTTATCGCAACATCATGAAGAACTCGATTGACAAGCTATCATCAGAAGACTCACAAATACCAGCGATAACAACGGATCTACAGCGCTCCTTCTCCTCACAACAGTCCGTAAGGGGGAATTAGCGCGAGTATTTTCAGAAGATACAGGGTCACTATTCTTACTAAGAGCATCCTTCAATCTCTCCCTCTTTTCTAAGTCACTTATTTCACAAGATTTCATTTTTCCAGCTGACTTTTTAAGTCTGTTATTTTACAAGATCTCATTTTCCAGCTGACTTTCTAACTCACGACTCCTGGCTAGAAGCTCGTTGATGCGATTCGAAATGTCCAACAGATGTCCAAGTGTTGTCTTGAGATGAGCCGGTAGATGGTCATCACTGATCAATAAGTCAACAGCATCAGATCAGGAAGCGAGCCGCTTGCCAAATTGAGAGAACCGTGGGCAAAAGCGGTCATCAGGTCGTCCTGAATAGCTCAGCCCACCAAGGGGTATTTTCAAAAGCCATGGAGCACCAAAAAAGATCAAACTATTTACCAAACAGGCTGACAGTTTTCTCGAAGATAAGTTTCTCCGCCAGCTCCACTTATGTAAACGGACCACAAGTCCAACTTGGAGAATA
>MU869021.1:19474-39050 GCA_036418205.1 Ostertagia ostertagi
CACACACTAATCTTTTATTGAATGTTGTTCGCAATCTGCTGAAAATCCTACTATCCTACTATATATAATTCGCTAAGTATGTCTGTGTGTGTGTGTGTGTGTGTTTGTCACGAAATTCATAGCTCGAGTCACAGTAACGATAGCGCAGTGGTTCTTACATATGTTATAGGGGGTGGGATGGGGACACAAGTGGTACGTGATAGGAACTGATAACGACTGATAATAGCTGATAAGAGGGGCTAGAAAGCGAGCATCGCCAATTTCGTTTTGTCGTTCATATTGGTACTAGAGCGTCTATACTTACAAGTGTTATGTGGGGTGGTCCCGGGACATTGGTGGTACATGATGAAAGCGATAGCAACTGATAAGGGCTGATAAGGGCGTCAGAACGCAAAAGTCGTCGATTCCGTTACCCAGCTCGCGTTGACACCAGAGCAACCATACTTACAAGTGTTATGTGGGGTGGGACGGGGACATTGTTGGTGGGTGATGGAAAGTGGTTACAACTGATAAGGCTGATAAGGCGCGTCAGAACGCAAAAGTCGTCGATTCCGTTACGCAGCTTGCGCTGACTAGAGCGTCCCTACTTACAAATTCTATTTGTAGTGGTACGTGCACATTGTATCATATGACCAGCTTACTTAATAGCAGTCGATTGCATAAACTCAATCAAGTCTTCAGCAAATGATAAGTTTCATTTTCATTTTGAGACTGAAGCAATCCTATTCACCGCTAAATTATCTGAATTCAAGAAGAATGCTGGATGTTTACAGTTGTGAGATAAATATGCCAGTTCAGCTCCAGACGTTATCACGCGTATTCTCGATGGACTTCAGCGAAACTGGGAAAGGTCTAACACATTCAATAGTGAGGTGGTTAATGGAGTATCTCATGCTGATATTCCATGGGTCCTCCAGTTTCGCTAAAGCCTGCCGTGTGATGCGCGCGATAGCGGGCGGAGCAAAACTGGTAAAACACTAAAGTAGCAGTAGAACAATGCGAATAACAGTTGACACTATTAGCAGCGACTAGTCGGCAGACTAGTCGACTTGAGCAGAATACTGAACAAATGAAAAGCAATGAAAAAACTCCGATTAGAATAATAGCAGGGAGCCGAGATGTCTGCCGCCGCACTAGGCCAGCGATCTAACGCGAATGGGTTCGTGGTTGGATTTTGAGAAGGTTTTCAATATTTAAACGTTCATAACTCTCATGATCAACATTTTGCAGATCTTCAAAGCTAACTGGAAGCTTCCTGCATGTTCAAAGCTAACTGGGAACCAGAAGATTAGCGCGTCCAAACTAGTGTTGAAACATTTCCATTCCATTTCCATTTCCAAACATGCTCTCTGAAAAATAGCTCGTTGTTCTTTCCCCGGTGTTTTTCGAGCTATTTTCCTGAAACGCGACTTTGCAATCTTCAAACGTCCATAATTTCCTTCAAAATTCATATAATGAGAAGCGGTAAAAATGAAGTCTACATGAAGAGTGCTTCACAACGTATGCAATTTTTTGAAAAGCCTTTCTTCTGCCAGAATTTTGAGGAGGTCTCTAGAAGACAATTCAGCAAAATAACTTTGTCCCACTTAGATTGTTCTGAAGCATCGAGATTCTTTCTAGGAAGTTTGTCTGCTCACGGCCGCTGACAGATAAAGCGTTTTGAAGTGAAAACTCCTGCTCGGGTACGCCGTGCACCTGTCTGTGATTAGCAGTCGCACTGGCATTTGAAAGCACCACGGGTCCCTGTGTGAAAGACCCCCTTCCCTTTCTTCCAGCCAAATGCAACTTCCGCGTTGTTCTTTGCGCAGCAGACGGTTGACCCTGCCTTTAGGTGAATCCCAAGTCCAACGAAGGTCAGAAGGCTTTTGGAACTGTGAGTTACCATTGATGGTGCTGCTTGACATAATAAACCCCGACAGTACGCCGATGTCAAACTCTTCAGCCATTCTTCTTGCGCCAGTTTAGAGTTGAAATCGCCAGCGATGATCTTGAAGAATGTACGACCTTTCCTGAGGAATTCTTCCATTTCCATATGAAATGCACTTTACTTTCATGCTTTTCTTTTCGTCGTGATCGGTGTTTATGGCCAAGTGCGTGTTGGCGAGAACACGCATCAAAAAGAGGGTATCTTTGACGTTTTTCCTATTAACGCGCTCCGCGTCAGCGAGTTACCAGTGTCGCTACGCTGAAGCGCAAGACTGTTCTGCTGCCTGTAGGCAGTAGTTCTTTCCCTTTTCTGATCCTCGTTTTTTTTTGATGAAAAGTGTTTTTCTAACAGAATTCTACGTAAAACTCGGGTTCAGAGGGGAGGAGGCACGCGATGGCGCGCTGCTCTGCTCGTCTGTTCCTCCAGGCTTAATTAGGGTGAGGCAGTTACTCCTTCTTCATCACGTGGCAGTTTCAAAATACGCGCCATCGAGGAACAAGCCTCGGACGAGCAGACGAAAAGAGTACCACTTCATCTCCCTACCCGAACCCGAAACGAAACATAGAGTCCGGCTGACTGAGCGCACTGTCCAGCACTTAACATTCTCGAACAGAACATTATTTGTTTTTCAACCATTTTTATTCTGCAGAATGACATCGGTCTTCAACTTCCCTAGTCTGTACAGAATTAGGTTTAGAATTCGAACTGCGGAGCATTAGCATAGCGGCGGCTCTGCCTGTCTGCATGTAAAGTAACATTTTTGCTAATAAATTGGATGCGGAGGATAATAAGGGGACGTTCTGGATACGCCATGAAAGAGGGGAGGAGGCGTAAAGACGTGGCCATTCACTCGACACGATTTTTGCCCTGATCCATGTTCAGATCTCTGCAGAAACCGCGCGTATCGAATTCCAACCTTGTCGGGTACCCTCAGGAGGCCCGTCGCGCGACGAACTCAGAGACGCAGGCGTGGCAGAGGACGAGTCGCACCGCATGCTGTGGCGGTTAAGCGTCAACTTCAACATAACGCATACAGTACAGTACTCGCCGTTTGAAATCGAAAATTCACGCGAATAACGCGAATCCTCGTTAATTTCGTGAATTCGTTATAAGTCGGGTCAGAGTGAAGTATTCCAGAAACGGAAAACACCGTTGAACTCAGCTCTTCAAGCGCTACAAGATGGTGCTGTTATTTTCAGAAAGCTTGATTTCGGAATGCGCCATGCACACGGGTTCTATCTCAAAAAGTAGTTGCTCGCATGTGATGTGTATATAATCCCGCTTATGCGGGCTAACCGCTACACACAAAGAAGGGCCTCAAAACTTACCCCAGAATGCGCCACGTACTCAATCTCATCCACTACATTGTGAGATTAGATGAATGTTATTTTCCGAATTCTTAGATCTTCATTTCGTTTTCAAGCGCTTACTAGCTTTACGTGTTCCCTCTGCTCTCAATATCCCATCCTCTGTATATCAAGTGGAATCTTTGAACAGTTCTCAGCAGGCATAGTGAGGGCTCGTATAACTTCGTCGCACACATTTCCATTTTCGGAGGACATGTTTTGCAGAAAGCTGTGAAGATAGCGAACAATTCCTTCACTGTCGTAGACTACGGTCACTTGTCTGTAAGGATTATATGGAAACTTGGCCGCAGGTGAGCGCTTCTTCCGTGGTGTGACCCCAAACATCACCCCTTGTCATGCCTTTGCCCCCTATTACGTGACAAGTCCCATTTTTAGAGGAATGTTCTGTAGAAAGCTGTAAAGGAAGCGAAGAATTTCCTTTACTGTCGTAGACTATGGTCACTTGTCTGTAGGAATTATGTGGAAAACTCGGTCGCAAGTAAGCGTTCCTTCCGTGGTGTGGCCCCAAACATGCCTCCTCGTCATGCCCTTGTGGAATGTTCAGATTTTTTGCATTTCCAGATGAACTCGCAGACCTGAAATGTGCCCCGTTAGCTTTCCCGTGAAAAATGCTATCGAATGATATGCATTACTTCCCCAGTTGAAACTTTGGTTTTTCACCGTTTTCAGCCTTCCCCTATTGCCGGGTCACTATCCCACGATTACTGCCCCAAAATCTCAAAGTTTCATTTTTCGTCGAAACTTTGTCTATTGGGGTAATTCGATGCCCTGATTACGAATATGACATTCATTTTTGATGCTGGTGTCATTTGGCGCCATTTGGCGCCGTTTGGCGCCAATTTGGCGCCACGGCTGTTTTCACCAAATCTGCTGAAACTTCGTCATTTGGGGTTATTTGGGGTCCTGATTACGAAAACGACACCCGTTTTCAGCGCTGGCGCCATTTGGCGCCGTTTGGCGCCAATTTGGCGCCACAGCTGTTTTCACCAAATCTGCTGAAACTTCGTCATTTGGGGTTATTTGGGGTCCTGATTACGAAAACGACACCCGTTTTTAGCGCTGGCGCCATTTAGCGCCGTTTGGCGCCTGTTTGGCGCCACGGCTGTTTCCACCAAATCCGCTGAAAACGTGTGTATAGGGGTTATTTGGCGTCCTGATCACGAATATAACATTCAGTCTTGACGCCGGCGCCATGTGGTGTCACAAACAACACTTCACAGTCAGAGCGTACTCTTAGGCACCTTTCTCAGAGCGCCGACTGTCAGACCGTGGAAAAGGTCATCGAATCGGAGACTTTCCCACGACAGGAAGGAGTCAGACCGTGGGAAAGGTCGCCGAATCAGACTTTCCTACGATAGGAAGGAGCCAGACCGTGGGAAAGGTCATCGAATCGGAGACTTTCCCACGACAGGAAGGAGTCAGACCGTGGGAAAGGTCGCCGAATCAGACTTTCCTACGACAGGAAGGAGCCAGACCGTGGAAAACTGTGAGCTAAGCCAGATAGCATATTTCACGTTTTCACTGGAGATGCCTGTATGCGTTGGGCCAGGGGGTGTTGGTAGAGCTAATTCCGGCTTTTAAGCTCATCCAGCGCACTGAGGATGGTGGTACGTGCTCGATGTACTACTTCATGATGAGCCGCAGTAGAATTAAAACGTCTTCCCTTCGGACAATCCGAAGGAGTCCACTTCCTCTTTCAATGCCCCAAACAGCCACTTGTGCCTGCGTACCCAACGTCGGCGGTTGGGAGGTGTACGTTGACTGAACACCGTTTGACTAGCGAAAGTTACAGTTCTCGAAAAAGGAATCCTCTCAGGCGCATGAACGAGAGGATTCCTTTTTTCGAGAACCTGGGGTCTCGTTCGATGGTCCAGTGCGGCACGCTCGGCCCAAATAACCCCAAATGACGAAGTTTAAGCAGGTTTGGTGAAAACAGCTGTGGCGCCAAATTGGCGCCAAATGGCGCCAAACGGCGCCAGCGCTAAAAACGGGCGTCGTTTTCGCAATCAGGACCCAAATAACCCCAAATGACGAAGTTTCAGCAGATTTGGTTTGGTGAACAGCTGTGGCGCCAAATGGCGCCAGCGCTAAAAACGGGTGTCGTTTTCGTAATCAGGACCCCAAATAACCCCAAATGACGAAGTTTCAGCAGATTTGGTGAAAACAGCCGTGGCGCCAAATTGGCGCCAAACGGCGCCAAATGGCGCCAAATGACACCAGCATCAAAAATGAATGTCATATTCGTAATCAGGGCATCGAATTACCCCAATAGACAAAGTTTCGACGAAAAATGAAACTTTGAGATTTTGGGGCAGTAATGGTGGGATAGTGACCCGGCAATAGGGGAAGGCTGAAAACGGTGAAAAACCAAAGTTTCAACTGGGGAAGTAATGCATATCATTCGATGGCATTTTTCACGGGAAAGCTAACGGGGCACATTTCAGGTCTGCGAGTTCATCTGGAAATGCAAAAAATCTGAACATTCCACAAGGGCATGACGAGGAGGCATGTTTGGGGCCACACCACGGAAGGAACGCTTACTTGCGACCGAGTTTTCCACATAATTCCTACAGACAAGTGACCATAGTCTACGACAGTGAAAGGAAATTCTTCGCTTCCTTTACAGCTTTCTACAGAACATTCCTCTAAAAATGGGACTTGTCACGTAATAGGGGGCAAAGGCATGACAAGGGGTGATGTTTGGGGTCACACCACGGAAGAAGCGCTCACCTGCGGCCAAGTTTTCCATATAATCCTTACAGACAAGTGACCGTTGTCTACGACAGTGAAGGAATTTGTTCGCTATCTTCACAGCTTTCTGCAAAACATGTCCCTCCGAAAATGGAAAATGTCACATAATAGGCCCACTATGCCTGCTGAGAACTGTTCAAAGATTCCACTTGATATACAGAGGATGGGATATTGAGAGCAGAGGGAACACGTAAAGCTAGTAAGCGCTTGAAAACGAAATGAAGATCTAAGAATTCGGAAAATAACATTCATCTAATCTCACAATGTAGTGGATGAGATTGAGTACGTGGCGCATTCTGGGGTAAGTTTTGAGGCCCTTCTTTGTGTGTAGCGGTTAGCCCGCATAAGCGGGATTATATACACATCACATGCGAGCAACTAACTTTTTGAGATAGAACCCGTGTGCTGACAGGGCGCATTTCTGAAACGACCAAGCTTTCTGGAGTTAAGGTAACGCAGACCATCTTTGAAGCGCTTGAAGAAGCTGAGTCACATCGGTGGTTCGTTTTCTGGCAATTACTTGCACTCTGACGCCGACTTATAACGAATTCACGAAATTAACGAGGATTCGCGTTATTCGCGCGTGAATTTCGATATAACGCGGCGAGTACAGTACGTTCCACGCCACTCACTGCACGGCGTGGGCTCAAAGACGCGATATCTGCAATGCAACGCATTTCTGAGCCGACGCCGTGGAGTGAATGGTGTGAGACGTATTGTAATGCGTTATATTGAACTTGACGTCTAACCGCTACTAAATGAGGAGCGACTCGTCCTCTCTCGCGCCTGCGTCTCTGACTTCGTCGCGCAGCGGGCCTCCGGGATACCCAACCTTGTCATCATGTGACTCACCCTGTATGTTCCACTCACTTTGAACGAAAACTGAAGTTTGACTTCCTTGGTATTGTGTAGTTTTCCTTGTTATCTTCTGCTTTGTAAGCTCGTGTTTAGACCACGAGAGAAAATGCAAACACTTGTCTCTCATTGTTCGTTAATAGTAGTGTTGCAGATTCATGCGCATGGTAATGAACCCTACTCCTTCAAGGAAGTTGGTTGTACACAAATGAGTCAGAGTGCTTGTGGCAGGGTGTTCTCCTTGTCTGTGTGCATGTACTTCGTATGCAGGAAATAATTATTGTTCACTGGATAAATTGTCGATTGTTTTGTGTTAAACATGCATTACATAATGAGCGAGCAACTGCAGAACAAGACAAGTATGGATTCGTGCTGACTGGAGTCGGGCAAATGCGCAACTTTTGCTGGGTGCACGCAATGCACAAAAAACCAATAGAACAACATTAGCGTGAGTGGTTGTGTTCTCGAATAGAATACTAAATCGATACGAGGCAACAACCTAATTCTGAGAATTCTATGGAACACTAGTGTTTTTATAGTCCACGATCGACTTCCTTCTAATCTTGGCATTGAAGATTCAGCTTATAATTTATTGAAGCCTCTCCAAGATTGTAGTACTTAACAAGGCTGACGTTTCGGCTTTCTTCGCCTTCTTCAGAGCCTGAAAAAGTCGAGAACTTTGAGATCGATCCCTCGAAGCTTCTAACAATCCTGAAGACAACTCCAATAGACTAGAAAACCCTCAGTCGGTATCGGTCAATGCGAAGAGTGTTACCAGCTCACCTTGATGTCTGTCGCCAAGGAGTGAGAGAGACCACCACTAGAACTTGAACTTGAGTGCTTATGGCTACATATTCCTCTTTTCCATTGATGTTAGGGTCTTTGGCGGCAATCCAGAAAGCTTCCAAGGTCTTGCGCGCTGTTGTTTCAGTTTTACTACGATATTGCAAATTCGACATCTCCATGACATTGAACATGATGCATTCCCAGCGTGGGTTTGGGTTTGCGATTTCCTGAGCCCGTTCATATGTTCCTTTACCCGTAGCGAATGGGGCGGCCTGTCTCCCCCACATATTCGCTACCGCAGGCCTGGCAGCGGATAAGGTAGATAGCTCCAGCCTTCATGCAGTCACCTTCTTTGTTGAAAGGACATACAATGCAATCAGGGGCGTCGCAGAGGCTGTCGGAGCAATGATTCTGTACTCCTGCTGACTCGGGCAACTTGCCAACTCCTTATTATAGGCGCCATTCGCTGCGGGACTCACTGCCTCCAGCACTGTGATCTCTTCAAAATCTGAATCGATCGCGTTTGATTTCATTGACGTCTTTCTTCTCTGCGTTATTCTGAGCTATCTCCTCATGATCAGCATGGGGTTGAAGATCTGAACACTAGGTTAATGGACTACTTGACTTTTCCTCAATGGTCCTGCCGCGATGGCTAGAGCACAGACGATTAGAGAACGGGTGAATGACCTAGGTTGGAGAGGAGACGGGACCCGCGAGAGAGCGCAGAGGGGTGTAAAGGGCTGTGTTCAAGTAGTATGTGGACCTAACTAGTGCCGAACGACTATTTTGAGGTAACATCTAACGCTACCATTACCACTACAGATGACATGCAGCGCGTTTCAAGCAGCGGTAGCACAACTGGAAATCGCACTGGAACTGGTGTGGAAGTGTCAGGAGTGAAACAGTTATTCTGTGACTAATTGTGTGACTAAAAAAGCGTTGACCTCATATCAGTAATGGAGTGACATAACAACAGTGATTTACAGACGTTGAAAGCACAACCAAGGCAGTGGTCGTGGAAGGATTCCCTCAGGTCCAATTGTACCACCTAGCCGAACTGCGCAGTTGTCCGTAAAACAAGGATAGACCCCTAGAGGTGAATCACAGATGTGGCACTCTCGTGCATGGAATCACCTGGCAAGGGCGCTAGAGTCTTGCAAACTTAGCTGCAGCAGGTGCAATGTTCCCCATCCGTAGCAGGCTGTTTAGCACCCTGTCATCTCGCCTCAAACTCTCCTCTCCGTACCTAGCCTCTCATTGCCTTAGCACAGACGCATTACGGAGTTACGGAGATGAGCAAGCGCTTAACTAACTTCATTCGCGGATTCTTGTCCTCTTTTCTTTACTGCTGCCCCACTAATACTTCGATATTCGTGTGCAAATACCATACCAGTTCAGACGTGAGGCATGCTATTGGGGACTCGTGGGGCATGCCATTGAACCCACGGGTCTGAGACGCCACTAGTATGCGAGACACATTGCCGTGCGGGACAAAAGTTCTGCAGGCTAGGAGGAATTCTGATTTCACATCAAATTACGTGAACATCAACGGATTTTAAAGGGATCACAATGATTGGAGGCAGCGGGTCCCGCAGTGGATGGTGCCCTATAATAAGGAGTTGGCAAGTTGCCCGAGTCAGCAGGAGTACAAAATCATTGCTCCGAGGCTGTCATAGAGCCTGTTGCGGATGAGCTGGCGCTTAAGACTTTTAGGGGGAATTTCCACAATCCTGACTTCCTCTCGTAGGTCACACCTATGCAGAATCGATCGGATCGCCCACTCAGCTCTTCTGAGATGAAGGCAAGCAAAACGGTACCTTATTGATCGACTCGCCTTCTGGATTTGCTTTGGGTGTGAGATGCCCTGACGCTGTGACCCACATGGGTACCCGTTTGACCGCGCGATGTTTTGGGCCATATTGAGCGATTCTCTCTTGAGCTCCGCATCGGACGGGACCTTGGTGGCAACATTGAACATATTGCCAATTACCGCATGTTTCATTCTTATTGGGTGGGCTGAACAGTAGTGAATTAAGATATTCTTATTACTAGGCTTTCGATACCACTTCGTTCTCATGGTTCCTCTGGACAACTGAACTTGGATGTTCAAAAATGGCAACCAGCCCTCTGTTGGCTTTTCTCTTGTGAACCTGATGTGATCTGCCTGCTCATTTTAAAAGGTCGAAACAGGTGTCCATCTCGTTTTGAGTGGAACATATAATCAGGCAATCATCGATGTATCGAGTGTACAGAGCTGGTCTGCGGTCCAGGACAGGTCGTTCCACTTTTGCCTGTCTATGCCTGTCTACACAAATGCTATGGCTAGCACTGGGGCTAGCAGTTGGCCCATGGCAAGACCTCTGAGTTGTTGATAATATTCGCCAGCACATCTGAAGATTGAACACTTTAGACTGCCTTTGAGATCTCAGAATCTCATAAATGCAATGATTTCATCGAAGAGTGCGAATACGATGTTTTCATGAGAAGCCATTACGTGATTAGCTTCCAGCATGCCACTGTCCCCCAATTTCCAGGTTTTCAGCAAAATTATATAGTGGGGGTAACTATTTTGATGTGCCGAAGAAACGAGCAATCGGATATTCCCATGTTCCTATCATGTACAGTGCGTTTCAAAAGTATGTGCACACCCTCAAAATTCACGTTTGAAAGGGAACCATGAGGTTTCGTGCTATGAAATCCTTCTCAATCGATTTCTCGTAGTCGATAACCTATCAATGGAAGCAAAGCAGATAATATCGCCTCACTTTCGAAAAAAAATTTTGGATGAAATTTTTTCTTTGTTTCAAAAGTATGTGCACACTTAACAAAAGACAAAAACATAGCTGAGATTAGAAATCAGTGGGGCCTCCAGAGTTTCTAATTAGCTCAAACATCCTGTCCGGCATAATCTGAACCACGTTTGGCATAGCTGTTTCGTCGCTGTCGGCCCAAATAGCCTCTACCGCCGCCTTCAGTTCATCCGCGGTATTATACTGCCGGTTGCTAAAGTTAACGCCTTGATCAAGGGCTCCCTATAGGGTTGCAGTAAGGAGGACACACAAGCCAATCTATCGCTTCAGCACCATTTGGTTAAGGCCATTCTTTGGTAGATTGCGAAGCATCGAAAGACACGTGGTCCTGTTGCTAAAAATGCAATTTTCGCTCCGCTTCGCTAAGAAAGGGCAACAGGCGACATCGGAGCACTGCTTAAAGGAATCTTGCGCGGAAAAATCATGATTCTATTTCAGCCATAAATCACTGGCTTGAGACTCATTATCCACGATAATAGTGAAAAGAACTGAAGTATTGCTTTCGTTTTGATTAGAAATTCGAAAACTCGAAAAGGCTGCTACGCGTTCGAATTGCCCACGGACGTCTTTCACGAATGCTGGCGACGGGGATGCTCAAACTTGGTTCTTGGAGTGCATTCACTAGAAGCTCTTTCTGGCCTTCTGCTTCGTTGCATTCACATCTTACACTTCTACTCCATCCTATCTATCGTATAAGTTATACGAATACGACGATTTACGATTCCATGATTGCGGGAACCCGGCCAACATCATGTACATCTTCGAATTCCTTCTCAGGCACGGTTCTCACGGCCAAGGCCTCTCCAGTAGTAGCAAAATCCACCCGGCCCGTCAAGATCGAACTCTTTCCATGAGCTAAGATTACTGAAAGAGAGAAGGTCCATAAAAAGTTGCTTGTTTTGAAAATAGGAAATTCTCGAAAAAGCGTGTCTTCTCCCGGTGTCCTATCCTATGTTGCCGTGTCTGTACGAGCAGACTCCAATGTGGCTAACTTGTGCTGGGCCTTGAAGTGAGTAGCCTTTCTCAGCGTCTGTCGAGTGGTGTATTCAAAGGTTTGAATAAAAATCTGAGCTCGGACTGTCAATGAAGAATCCGACAGGATGTGTGCTACTCTTTTGTTGTTCTGAGCAGTCAAGGATCGTGGATGGAGCGGAGTGCGTGCTGAGTATAATTATCAGGGTGCCAGATAAATCTTCGAATGCATTAAGGAGAACGACCAAGTTATCGTGCGATTTCTAGATTGGAACGTTCATTATCATGCAGAACCTTGATCTGAGCTTGCTCATCTTCAGGAAGAAGTATGGCGCGAATTGACATGATGACGAAATGAAAACAGCAAAGTCGGATTGAAATCGGTGGAAAATTCGGCGCCAAAATCTGATCTTCTTCAAGTGCGCACATACTTTTGAAACAAGAAAAAGATTCCATCAAAAAAATGTTTCGAAGTGAATGTTTATCTGTTTGTTGCCATGTAGGGTTAGCTAGGTTTCCATGACGAGAAATGATTGAAAAGGATTTCACAAACGAGAACTTAATGGTTCCCTTTCAAATTTGAATTTTGAGGGTGTGCACATACTTTTAAAACGCACTGTATAGTTGGTCTATAGTACTGCACAGTTTGGAAATCCACAATAACATTAGCCCTCACACATGAAACTGGCATAGTAACAATCCAGTCGGGCATCCATGAAGAATAGTTTGATGCACAAACATGATGAAAGGTTAAGATTTCAATTCGCAATGGCAGGCTCTTGACTTGTGTATCAGATCGCCATCGCCCTTTGCAAGTGATGGTTGCACGTTCATATTTGTCTAGTAGATGCTCCACTTACGGAAGGTCAGGGTCCCATACGTTGGAGCGATATTGGGCGCGTGGGACGATGTTGACCGCTTCGCGCCCGGATTCCGCTCGCCCCGCGAGCGTTGTGTCTCGTGCGACTTCACCGGATCGCATTACTCTGTGTCCGGGTGGTACTTTTGTCCAACGGAACGGTTGCCCTGAGAGTGCTCTCAGGTGGCAATGGCATTAGAGAGATGTATACCGTTAGATGTACCTGCGAGCTGATCTCGAACTTACCTTCCAAATCTGCTGAACGATTTTCTGAAAGGAGTTATGAAGCAGAACAGCGCAACGGCAGTGGTCGAGATTCGCAGTCAAAACGTCGCAGGATCAGCCCCTGATCGCTTCTACTGCTTTGCCTTCTTTAGTAGCACTGCTAAGAGGCTTTAACCCACTCGCGACCGGGCGGATTTGGAGATGCCCGTTGGACGCGCCTGCAGCAGGCGATTGGCATGTCGCACGTGGCTGACATATCGTCCGAAGCGCTTCGTTCGTATAACTTCGTATAATGTATGCGCACTAGTTACTGATGGTCTTTATAATGAACATTATATCTATTCTTGGTGTTTTTGGAGCAAATTTGGAAGCTCCAACCTAAATGCAAAAATTTTGTCATTATGAGGGATTGAACCTTGGACCATTTCCTCACCTTTTTTGGCCTTCGCGGGGCCGCTCAGCGAAAATGGACCTCGGTTTCGTAGTCTACGCATGAGCTCCCATAACATACAGAAAACCGTTTCGAAAAAGCTTTCCACATCCTGAACGACCCCCCTTGTTAGTCCTGATTGGATCCAATAGTGAGAGGGTGCAGGCGAGCAGGAAACAGGTGTTAAATAGCGCCAACGACTAAAACGAATGTCATATTCGTAATCAGGGCCTCAAATAACCCCCATACGCAAGTTTACAGCGAATTTGGTGAAAACACCCTTGGCGCCAACTGGCGCCAAATGGCGCCAATTTGGCGCCAGCGCCAAAAACGAATGTCATATTCGTAATCAGGGCCTCAAATAACCCCTATACGCAAGTTTACAGCGAATTTGGTGAAGACACCCTTGGCGCCAACTGGCGCCAAATGGCGCCAATTTGGCGCCAGCGCCAAAAATGGATATCATATTTGAGATCAGGACCCTCGAAAACCCCATGGGAAAAGTTTCAGCGGAAAAAAAATTTTCAACTTTTTCGGTGAAATTTTGAAGTCAGGTTATTTTCTCTTCAGTAAAATCTTCACACAAGATTCTTCACAGCAAAAAAATCTCCCAAAGACCTTTCATTTTCATTTGAAGCCCGTCAGCATCCGGTGGCTGACACTGTCGCGAATGGGTTAGATAGCCTATTCAGCCTAATTCCTGGCGAACGCAAGGGCAAGGTGATCAGCGTACAAAGGTATATTTAGCGGTATATATCACTTCTTGAATGGGCAAAGCGACCTCAGAGCCTTTCCTGTTATCGGAACGAGTGGGATTTTTAGGCTCGCACGCTGCCGACAGAAAATCCTCCGAGATTGCTGTATTCAAAGGACGCATCAACCTACTGTCATCCAACTCTCAATTAAGGTACGCCTAGTATCACAGAGGTTGAAGTGGTAGGCCAAGGGTGTGGCTGTAAATAATGTCAAAAGCGTATCCAACTCAATTCAGTGAGCACCGAGACTTGATTGACCACAGGCTTTTGCGTTTAGCAAATCTGCAGTGCACTAATAACCATAAACGACAAGCTTGCACAGATGAGTAAAGGAAAACTATGATACAGTTATGGAGGGATTCCAGCGCACGTTGCGAACGGAGCTCATATGAGGACCAGTAGGAAAAATTTTCTACGAATAATTGGGGGTTCCTTCGAGAAAACCCGTGAGTGACTACTGGGGCTCACGAGAAAACTAACACAGCAAAAACAAGATAAATAACTTCAACTTCTAGCTCATCGAGTAATTGAACCTGAGTGACCACAACTTTTTTCTCGGCGACAGTCTTCGTGATGTGGGATTAGACCTTGAGAGCAATAAGTGCTTTCCATTTCAGAAATCGTAAATATAACTTACCCTTGTTTGGATTCGGCCAATGAACAGATAAGCGTGGTTAGATGAGGTAGTCTGATTCGAAATTATTTTTCAACCATTGATTGGGGTAAACTAGGCTCTTATTAACAACCAGTTTAGCTCCGCACACTACCGCGTGCATGACACGGAAGGGCTCCGTAAAGCTGGCCAGCCGGCGGAGCGTTAGGTTCCGCCGCTAAACAATAACTTGCTTCGTGAAATGCGTTAGCTGGCCTTCTACAGAATGCCCATTTTTAACCAACCGTCACGCGTGCTAAAGTGGTGTCTGTAAACAGCCACCATGCATTGGATGTCAGGATGATTTAGCGGTCGAATAATATTGATGCCAATGATTTTGCAATAGAAATACCCATTATCGTATATCGCTAAACATCCATCATACATTCTTAGGGATTTTGGGAATTTAGCGGTCGAACGGTATTTTATGTTGATGACAACAACGCAATGAGATGATTCTGAAGTGAAGTGAAATGCGTTATCTAGAACCACGGTTTTAAGCGATCTATATGTCCCCACGAATTACCGTAATTATCTGGCCCTTATCACTCCTGTACCCCACCGAACATGTCCCGTCCCACCCTGTACATCACTTCTTGGAACCAACGCCCCACTGCTGCTTGGGACGCGCGCTATGAAATTTCGTGAAATTTGCGTTTCAGCACCTCTTATCAACCTTATCAGCTCTTATCACTTCTTCTGTAAAGCCCACCAAAAATTTGTTCCAGTCCATCCTTAATCACTTCTTATAACCAACGCCCTCCCCACCACTGTCGAGGCCGCGCTATGAATATTCGTGAAATTTTGCGTTTCAGCGCCTCTTATCAGATCTTATCAGTCGGTATCACTTTATAAACCCCACCAAATATGTTGCCGTCCCACCCCCTACACCATACTCAAAATACAGCGTTCCATGCCTGCAGCGAAGCGCGCTATGAATTTCGTGACAGACGGACGTACGTACAGACACACACACACACAGACAGACATACTTAGCGAATTATATATAGTAGTAGGATTCGGTTTTAAGTGGTCTCTATGCCTGGACAAATATTCGTAATTATCGCTCTCATCAGCCCTTATCACCTGTACCCCACCGGACATGTTCCCGTCCCACGCTGTACATCACTTCTTGGAACCAACGCCCCACCACTGCTGGGACACGCGCTATGAATTTCGTGAAATTGGCGTTTCGGCGCCTCTTATCGGATCTTATCAGTCGGTATCACTTCATATAAACCCCACCGAACATGTTTCCCGTCCCACCCTGAACATCACTAAATGGAACCAACTCCCCTCCGCAGCTGGGACGCGCGCTATGGATATCGTGAAATTTGCGTTTCGGCGCCTCTTATCAGGATCTTATCAGCCCTTATCACCCTCTGTATCCCACCGAACATGTTCCCGTCCCACCCTGAACATCACTTCTTGGAACCAACTGCCCCACTGCTGCTGGGACGCGCGCTATGAATTTCGTGAAATTTGCGTTTCAGCGCCTCTTATCAGATCTTATCAGCCCTTATCACCCTCTGTACCCCACCGAACATGTTCCCGTCCCACCCTGTACATCACTTCTTGGAACCAACGCCCCCACTGCTGCTGGGACGCGCGCTATGAATTTCGTGAAATTTGCGTTTCGGCGCCTCTTATCGGATCTTATCTGCCGTTATCACTATAAACCCCACCGAACATGTTCCCGTCCCACCCTGAACATCACTTCTTGGAACCAACGCCCCACCACTGCTGGGACACGCGCTATGAGTTTCGTGAAATTTGCGTTTCAGCTGCGCCTCTTATCAGATCTTATCAGTCCCTTATCACCCTCTGTATCCCCACCAACATGTTCCCGTCCCACCTTACACACTACATCCTGGAACCAAACTCCCCTCTGCAGCTGGGACGCGCGCTATGGATATCGTGAAATTTGCGTTTCGGCGCCTCTTATCGGATCTTATCTGCCGTTATCACTTTTCGGCCCCCACCGAACATGTTCCCGTCCCACCCTGAACATCACTAATTGGAACCAACTCCCCTCCGCAGCTGGGACGCGCGCTATGGATATCGTGAAATTTGCATTTCGGCGCCTCTTATCAGATCTTATCAGCCCTTATCACCTCGTATAACTCACCGAACATTCCCCGCCACCTTACACACTACATCCTGGAACCAATCCCCTCTGCAGCTGGGACGCGCGCTATGGATATCGTGAAATTTGCGTTTCGGCGCCTCTTATCGGATCTTATCTGTCGTTATCACTTTTCGGCCCCCACCAAGTATGTTCCCGTCCCACCTTACACACTACATCCTGGAACCAACTCCCCTCTGCAGCTGGGACGCGCGCTATGGATATCGTGAAATTTGCATTTCGGCGCCTCTTATCAGATCTTATCAGCCCTTATCACCCTCTCTGTATTCCCCCACCGAACATGTTCCCGTCCCACCCTGAACATCACTAATTGTGAACCCCAACTCCCCTCTGCAGCTGGGACGCGCGCTATGGATATCGTGAAATTTGCGTTTCGGCGCCTCTTATCGGATCTTATCTGTCGTTATCACTTTTCGGCCCCCACCAAATATGTTCCCGTCCCACCTTACACACTACATCCTGGAACCAACTCCCCTCTGCAGCTGGGACGCGCGCTATGGATATCGTGAAATTTGCGTTTCGGCGCCTCTTATCGGATCTTATCTGTCGTTATCACTTTTCGGCCCCCACCAAGTATGTTCCCGTCCCACCTTACAGCCACCTTACACACTACATCCTGGAACAAACTCCCCTCTGCAGCTAGGACGCGCGCTGGATATCGTGAAATTTGCGTTTCGGCGCCTCTTATCGGATCTTATCTGTCGTTATCACTTTTCGGCCCCCCCACCAAATATGTTCCCGTCCCACCTTACACACTACATCCTGGAACCAACTCCCCCTCTGCAGCTGGGACGCGCGCTATGGATATCGTGAAATTTGCGTTTCGGCGCCTCTTATCGGATCTTATCTGTCGTTATCACTTTTCGGCCCCCACCAAATATGTTCCCGTCCCACCTTACACACTACATCCTGGAACCAACTCCCCTCTGCAGCTGGGACGCGCGCTATGGATATCGTGAAATTTGCGTTTCGGCGCCTCTTATCGGATCTTATCTGTCGTTATCACTTTTCGGCCCCCACCAAATATGTTCCCGTCCCACCTTACACACTACATCCTGGAACCAACTCCCCTCTGCAGCTGGGACGCGCGCTATGGATATCGTGAAATTTGCGTTTCGGCGCCTCTTATCGGATCTTATCTGTCGTTATCACTTTTCGGCCCCCACCAAATATGTTCCCGTCCCACCTTACACACTACATCCTGGAACCAACTCCCCTCTGCAGCTGGGACGCGCGCTATGGATATCGTGAAATTTGCGTTTCGGCGCCTCTTATCAGATCTTATCAGCCCTTATCACCCTCTGTATCCCACCAACATGTTCCGTCCCACCTTACACACTACATCCTGGAACCAACTCCCCTCTGCAGCTGGGACGCGCGCTATGGATATCGTGAAATTTGCGTTTCGGCGCCTCTTATCAGATCTTATCAGCCCTTATCACCCTCTGTATCCCACCGAACATGTTCCCGTCCCACCCTGAACATCACTAATTGGAACCAACTCCCCTCTGCAGCTGGACGCGCGCTATGGATATCGTGAAATTTGCGTTTCGGGCGCCTCTTATCGGATCTTATCTGTCGTTGTTATCACTTTTCGGCCCCCACCAAATATGTTCCCGTCCCACCTTACACACTACATCCTGGAACCAACTCCCCTCTGCAGCTGGGACGCGCGCTATGGATATCGTGAAATTTGCGTTTCGGCGCCTCTTATCAGATCTTATCTGTCCGTTATCACTTTTCGGCCCCCACCCCCCCACCCCCCCCCACTTTTTTCGGCATCCCACCAAGTATGTTCCCGTCCCACCTTACACACTACATCCTGGAACCAACTCCCCTCTGCAGCTGGGACGCGCGCTATGGATATCGTGAAATTTGCGTTTCGGCGCCTCTTATCGGATCTTATCTGCCGTTATCACTTTAAATCCCACCACCAACATGTTCCCGTCCCCACCTTACATCACATTGGAACCAACTCCCCTCTGCAGCTGGGACGCGCGCTATGGATATCGTGAAATTTGCGTTTCGGCGCCTCTTATCGGATCTTATCTGTCGTTATCACTTTTCGGCCCCCACCAAGTATGTTCCCGTCCCACCTTACACACTACATCCTGGAACCAACTCCCCTCTGCAGCTGGGACGCGCGCTATGGATATCGTGAAATTTGCGTTTCGGCGCCTCTTATCGGATCTTATCTGCGTTATCACTTTTCGGCCCCCACCAAATATGTTCCCGTCCCACCCTACACACTACATCCTGGAACCAACTCCCCTCTGCAGCTGGGACGCGCGCTATGGATATCGTGAAATTTGCGTTTCGGCGCCTCTTATCGGATCTTATCTGCCGTTATCACTTTCTAAACCCCACCGAACATGTTCCCGTCCCACCCTGAACATCACTAATTGGAACCAACTCCCCTCTGCAGCTGGGACGCGCGCTATGGATATCGTGAAATTTGCGTTTCGGCGCCTCTTATCGGATCTTATCTGTCGTTATCACTTTTCGGCCCCCACCAAATATGTTCCCGTCCCACCTTACACACTACATCCTGGAACCAACTCCCCTCTGCAGCTGGGACGCGCGCTATGGATATCGTGAAATTTGCGTTTCGGCGCCTCTTATCGGATCTTATCTGTCGTTATCACTTTTCGGCCCCCACCAAATATGTTCCCGTCCCACCTTACACACTACATCCTGGAACCAACTCCCCTCTGCAGCTGGGACGCGCGCTATGGATATCGTGAAATTTGCGTTTCGGCGCCTCTTATCGGATCTTATCAGCCGTTATCACTTTTGTAAACCCACCGAACATGTTCCCGTCCCACCCTGAACATCACTAATTGGAACCAACTCCCCTCCGCAGCTGGGACGCGCGCTATGGATATCGTGAAATTTGCGTTTCGGCGCCTCTTATCGGATCTTATCTGTCGTTATCACTTTTCGGCCCCCACCAGTAATGTGTTCCCGTCCCACCTTACACACTACATCCTGGAACCAACTCCCTCTGCAGCTGGGACGCGCGCTATGGATATCGTGAAATT
>MU869022.1:4611-21464 GCA_036418205.1 Ostertagia ostertagi
ATAATATCGTGTAAAATTCTTTTATCCTCTCCTCCCTTACTGATGAGCACAGGGAGAGGATACTCTTTCGTTTAGTCTCCGTCTAAGGGCACGTGCGAAACGGAGACTAAACTACTCTTTGAATCCCACCCCCAAATTTTTGATAAAAGTACATATAATAAATAATATTGAGATTGAAAACCAAAAGCAATTTTGGTATGACAAACATTCAAGTCATAGTTCAATGCTATACAAAATAAATAATTTTGTTGTGCTGAGCCTTGAAGTGAGTAGCTTTTCTCAGCGTCTGTCGAGTGGTGTATTCATTTGAGCGGATGAGGGCTTAGTGGTCATTTTCGAGGCTGGAATAAAAATCTGAGCTCGGACTGTCAATGAAGAATTCGACAGGATGTGGGCTACTCTTTTGTTGTTCTGAGCAGTCAAGGATCGTGGATGGAGCGGAGTGTGTGCTGAGTATAATTATCAGGGTGCCAGATAAATCTTCGAATGCATTAAGGAGAACGACCAAGTTATCGTGCGATTTCTAGATTGGAACGTTCATTATCATGCAGAACCTTGATCTGAGCTTGCTCATCTTCAGGAAGAAGTATGGCGCGAATTGACATGATGACGAAAAAACAGCAAAGTCGGATTGAAATCGGTGGAAATTTCGGCGCCAAAATCTGATCTTCTTCAAGTGTCCACATACTTTTGAAACAGAGAAGCAATTCAATTCAAAAAAATTTACGGAAAAAAGACGATATTATCTGCTTAACCTACACTGATATGTCCTTAATTTAAGTTTAAGTTTATTACGTCTGCATAAGGCACACGTTAAAAAAAACAACACAACATCAATAAAACAAATCGATATGAACATTCACAACTAAATTGGATTAGTAAATAGAACATAGAATAAGTCATCTCGAAATCAGTCTCACAAAATGCTAGTATTTTTAGTACCTTAACAGAGTGTTGGCTACGCGATGCTTGAATTGTGCTAACGACAAGTTAGCTGGCATATTCTTGACTAACTTCAAGTACCGACTACCCGCTCTGAAAGTAAAGTTCCTTGCGCAGAGGTTAGTTCGGGGTCGTGTAAGCGAAATCTTTTTGAGTCCTCCCCTCGTTCTTGAGGATGTCATTTTAAAGACATTGGGAATTCCAAAACCAGACAAGCCTCGCGTCATCTTATGGACTAAGCAGATGTCAAAAACTTCGCGCCTCGACTGTAGCGATGGCAACCCTAGATACCTGTTCCTTATTGCTGCATTTGGAATTTTAGAGTACAGAAACCCTCCAATTCGGATAAGTAATTTACGAGTAAAGTTATTCTGCACTTTCTCAAGTGCGTATATGTATTTCTTTTTTGTAGGATTGAAAACCGTAGTGCTTGATTCTACGAGAGGTCTTACATAGGACTTGTAGGCACGTATAAGGGCTCGCTCACTAGTAACTGACAACGCCTTGAAAATTTGAAATGTACGTAACTGGACCATTTTGGTCCTCTTCAGGATGCGTTCTGAAAAATCGAGCTTGTTGCTATAGTAGAAGCCAAGGTCTCTAACAGATTCAACTGCAGAAAGTGGGACCCCATCAACCGTGTATGATGTGCAAAAATTGATGGGAGTTTTCAGATCTCAAATTCATGTAAACCGTTTTTTGTGGAGCTATAGGTAGTTGCCATTCTTTGGACCAATTCACTGTCAAGTCAATAGCTTCTTGCAGTTTCCGAGAGTCATTCAAGTTTGAGATTGATTTATAAATTTTCATGTCGTCTGCGTAAAACAAGCTCAGCTGTAAAAATATCAAAAAGAACTGGCGATGACACTCCACCCTGGAGCACGCCGCTGGTTATTCGCCTAACATCGGAAAGTGATTGATTTATTTTATCTGGAAGGTTCTGCCATTTATTTTACTTTATTTATTTATTTATTTATTTATTTGAGACGCCGCTCAAAGGCAGACGTAAAACACAATCACGAATAAACAAACATACAACCAAATGATCCCTAATATCACTTTACTCAATAACATAATAATTGTTTCTTTGCCAAACGTTTGAATGAAACAAAAACTTGAGGAGTAAACGGCATATTGATCTTTAGAGAGATAAATGTAGAGCCAGCTCTACAAGTAAAGCATGAAAGTTTCAAGTTTGTCTTGGGAGTTACATAGGAAATCTTCTCCGACGACCCTCTGGTTCTAGAATTGACTAACCGATAGAATTTGGATGAGTCAACTTTGGTGATACCGCACATAATTTTGAAAATCATACAAGCATCATAGAGTTTTCGACGTGAATCAAGAGTGTGCAACCTATACTCACTATTCCTGTGAGTTGAGTCTGGTATCCTAGAATAGACAAAATCACCGGACTTGATGAAAAGCTTTCTCGTAAAATTGTTTTGAACTTTCTCTAAGGTTTTAATATCTTTTTTCTTAGTAGGACAGAAGACAGATGTCCCACATTCCATGATTGGCCTAATGTACGTCTTGTATGCTTTGAATCAAGACTTCTTTGTCGTTGATTGTAAGACCTTTGAAAATTTGATATGTACGGAACATTGCCTTACTACAGAGAGCTTCATAGTGTTTGGAAAAGTTAAGTTTATCATCATAATGAAATCCAAGATCTTTGACTGAAGAGACCTGGTTGAGTACTTTGTTACCGAGGAGATATTCACATATAAGGGTCAGTTGAACCGATTCTCATATAGACTGTTTTATCTGGAGCTAATGGTAAATTCCATTCATTTGACCATTCTAGAATTGTATCTAATGCATGTTGAATTCTACTAATGTCTTCAACATTCTCTACTGTCTTATAGATTTTGATGTCGTCTGCGAATTGTTTGCAGGTAACACCACAATTCTCCAGATGACCAGGAAGTTCAGCAGTGTAAATAGCAAACAGGATAGGTGACAAGACACCGCCTTGAGGAACACCACTTTTAACTATTTTTTGATCAGAGAAGGACGAGCCAATCCTAACTTGGAAAGTTCTATTCGAAAGATAGTTTTCCAACCAATGACATACTCTTGGATGAACTTTTAACTGTGCAAGCTTGAACAATAGCTTAGTATGGCTAACTTTGTCGAAGGCTTTGGAAAAATCGAAATAAATGACATCACAAGCTTTCTTTTTGTCTAGATAATCACACCAGTCATTGATACATTCCAGTAGATTTGTCTCAACAGACCTACCAGGAATGAAACCGTGCTGGTTAAGTGGTATAACTGCATTCCTTTCAAGGTGATTCATTATATGTTTTTTCAAAACCTTCTCGAACAATCTACAGAAATGTGAAGTTATACTAACAGGCCTATAATTATCAACAGATTGAGCAGGTTCTTTCTTGAGTAGTGGTGTAACAAACGAATGTTTCCATCTTAGAGGAACCTCAGAAGAGCACATCGAATGATTGAAAATGTGAGCTAACGGATCTGCTACTATATGAGCAATCTTTTTGACAAACATCGTGGGAATGAAATCGGGAGTTAGCGTTGAGGAAAGAGGCAGCTCCTTGAGAAGAGAGTATAATGATGATCCATCAAACCAAGGAAAGTCTACCATTGGACATTCTATATCAGCACTAAACCTTGGTAATATGTTATCGCCCTCAGAAAATACATCACAGAATCTATTAGCTAATAAATTCGCTTTGTCTTCATCTAGTACAGCTATACAATCATCCTTCACAATACAAGAAACTTTACGAAATGTCAGTAATTTTTTATTCAACAGTTTGAAGAATCCTTTTTTGTTATTACTATTAATGATCTTTTTCTCGACATGCATATTGTATTTTCTGAGAGCACGATCAAATTTACATGAATAATCATGAAATTTCTCCCAATCAGACTCAGACTGTGAACTTTTGGCTACAAAAAACAATGAGGATCTACGACTGAGCATATTTTGTAGATATACAGGGAGATAAGTTCTATGTGCACTCACACGTTTCACAGGGACAAACAATTCAATTGCATGATGGAGGATACAGAGAAACATTTCATATTTTTCATTGACAGAGTTAACAGATTCTAAAGAGTTCCTCCAGTCAATAGTAGAGAGGTAAAGACTTAGCCTTTCATAGTCACAGCCAGAAAAGTCCCTATGATAAGTGAATTGAGGTTCAATATAGCAGCTCGATATGGAAAACACAAGACTGTTATGGTCACTACTTCCAATCGGAGGCTCAATAGAAACATTGCTCACAAGAGTGACCTCATTAGAGATTATTAGATCAAGAATATTTTGTCCTCTTGTAGGCTCCAAGACGTACTGTTTGAGATTATGAGCTAGCAGAATGTTCAAAAAGGCTAGGTCAGATGAGTTATGCTTTGCCGTCCATGTTCTCCAATCGATATCAGGGAAATTGAAATCGCCAACAATTATGGAAGGATGTTCACATATTGTTAGGTCACTCATCACATTGAAAAGTTGCTCACTAAGATCTACAGGACAGGAAGGAGTCCTGTACACTGCAATTAGTCTTATCTTTTTATCCACGACAATGATATCGATAGCTAGTATCTCATAAGCCTCTTGAGTAGAGTTGGAGAAGACCTCTATGTAACTAAATATATTACGCAGCAAAATTAAAACGCCGCCTCCCTGTCTTTTATGTCGGTCACAACGTATGGCAAAGAACTGGTCAATAGCAACTAAAGAGCACAGAGAATGTGAGCTATTCAGCCAAGTTTCACAGAAAATATACAAGTCCAACTTTCTCTCTAGTAATAGAATTGACATGCCTAGAATTTTTGGGCAAAGATCTTACATTAGCAAATAAACATGAAAGGTTGCATCTGAGAATCCGCTGAATAATATTCAGTTTAAAGGATCACGATTTCTGGAAGATGGGGTTGAACTGTCCTGTGTTGAAGAGTCTGAATGCATTTCCATATTGGTGGGCTGAACTAAAGGTGACACACGACTAAGATCATTAGGAGGTAGAGAAGTTGGAAATGATGACATAGACTGTAATCGCGATTGTTTTGCTTTCATTCGTTCCTCTTTCGTTAATGAGGGTCTTACGTAAATACCTTTTACAGGAAACAACCTTAATCTTGTAGCACGTTTCAACATCAAAGTTTGAAAGTACCGAGAAGGCAGAATAACTTTCAATAGTCTTGGAAATCTACTGTTAGTCTTCCCCATTCTGTAGCAAGACGCCGGAACACATTCGATTTGTAAGAAATGAAGTAGCTTATTCACACAATCGATATCATGAGTAATACGTATCAATGAATTGGAATCATTGCATTCAGCTATCCCAGCAATAACAACAGACTTCATTCTTTCGAACTCCTCAGGGGTATTGGGGTTGGTCGAGGATTGGACATTCGATGAATCAGCAGTTCACGTCCCTGCCGCCTCACCATCAACCAGCGATTCCTGGGCCAAACTTGCTCTGAGAGACAAAATTTCCCTTTCTGAGCAATGAATTCTCTCTCTCAGTTCCTTTTCCCGTCTTTGAAGAGTTTCCAACTCACTGTCTTTCTTTTGCAAGTTGTCGAGAAGGTATGCTAGAATAACTTTCACGTGAGATGGTATTGATTTGTCTTCTTTTAGTACTTGTACAGCTTCAGATATCCGGATGTTGCCAATTTCTTCAGCAGAGGACGCATCGATGATAGGTAGTGCAGTATTCAATCCCTGAATTGTAAGAGCAGAAGCAGAAGGGTCCATTACGTTTTCTCTTTCGCAAATTTGACCTTAGAAGGGTGGCAGTGAAATTCTATAGTATATCGACCCCTGCCACTAGGAGTCTCACAGCTTTCTCGAAGTTGAAATTAATGTCCGATGACTTGTTGAAGACAAGGAAACCGAAAGAAATAGACCTTACGAGGTGGCTGATATCAACGATAATATACAGCTGCCCTAGCCACAAGAGCAAAGCTTCACCAGAGAGGATACTCGTAGTCGGCCACTCGCCGGCAAGACAGCGACACTCGCACATCAAGAATGGTATTTATTTCTACATTTTCATGTAGTGGGTACTTCCTATTTTATTGTTATCTATTTATTAATGTATCTATATTATTTATTTATTATTTATTGTAGTGTATTATTTATGATTTATTTATTTATTTAAGTATATTTACAGAATTGAGTATATCTGAAATCGGCCCTGTAGGATTTTTCTCAAGCCCGTCGGTGTTCTGAGTGCTTTCGCACTATAGTGCACTCGCAGTTCTTCTCGCTGCACTTCAGGCATACAATAGCTGTCTTTCTTAAAGGCAAAGCGTCGGATTACTTAAGCATAAACAACCTCTCGCTCCGCACCTGCATGCAGTGGTGAGAGAGTGTCCCACTCAAAACCCGAAACGGCGCAGTAATAAGGCCTCAGGGCATGTACTATGCGCTATCGCCGCCTAGCCCCGCTACGACCGCCCACCTCGGGATGTGGCTGGCATAACGTGTGAAATCAGCTAGGTTGATTGCCGTATCAACCGATAGAACGACTGATATCTTCAGAAAACTTGTTTGTACGTGCCTCTTCCCAAGCCAGCCTCCTTCATTGCTAGTGGGGAAGAGGTTTTGTTAACGGCCTTGTCGACGGTTTTTCTCAGTTTTTTTCTCCACTGTCGTTCCACTTCGCATCTCATATACAATTAGTTTCAATCGCCATAACACCCCCTTATCGAGCCCGAGTTTTGCCCTTAAATAATTTTTGCAAATATCGAAACATCTGAAGCCTACATGCAATTTCCTTCTTGAAAAGTGCAACCATTTAGAATTGTAAGCTTTGAGATCGGGAAGATATATGATCATAAATCAAGGCAGAAGATGTATTCTGTGGTGGTCAGCGATCCTTCGATCAAACTTGCACAAGCTCTTTCAAGAACCAATTGGTGTCTACTCACTCGCAGCCCATTGCATCAAGTGGAAGCGCAGGCATTGGTCGAACAGCATTCCAAAGCCCGTGGGTCCGCCTCCTCCACGATAGCAGCACAAGGCACGGACCCCCTTGTGAACATGCTATCGATGCTCTTTTTTGTTTCTGTTCATTGCTGTTCTCAGCACTTACCCCCCCCAGGGTCAACCCTGCGTTGCGCAAATTCCAAATCTTTTGCGACCCCCTCCATTTCAAGGGGTGTCAGTGCGACCCCCCCCCTCGGTGGATTTGTGTGTTTATCAGTTTTGTCCAATAAAGTTGAAGTGTGTACATTGGCTTCTTCTCTTTATTCCTGAAGAAATCCCGAAAATAACACAATATTTTCTTCACACGCCATATTTTATCCTCCATTTCATGGAGGAAATCGAAAAACTTCCGAATTTTCGAACGAAAGAGATCATTGTTTCATTTAAAGCTCGATCATGGGTAGGTTGGAGTTCGAATCAGGCAGAAGTGAGGCTTGGTTTTCATTTTCTCGATCCCTCGAGTCTTGGTTCCCGTTTCTCCTTTTCCTTCTCCTTTTTGTATAAGCCGGAAAACTGGATATGCAGTAGTAATTTACGTCCTTATTTGAAAACTTATATCTTCGTTCGTCGGCGCTCTCATGGAACCGGACACCAAAATTTTAAAATTCAAATAGTTTTCTTTCAAAAAAGCATTTGAAATGTTGCGGATGTTCAATATTTCAAAAAATCGTCCCGTTTCCGTTTTTTGTGCACACGCGAGTTTTCGACATTCAAACATTCATAACTTTCTTCATAATCAACTTTTTGCAAATGTCTAAGGCTAATTAGAAACTAGAAGATTAGAGCTTTCGAAAAGCACCTGAAAATTTTCCAGCGATCATTCTTTCAAAAAATAGTCCCGTCGTTCCGTTCTTGGGGGGTTTGGGGTCCGATTTTTGAGAAAGCGCGAGTTTCCGACATTAAAGCATTTATAACTTTCTTCGTATTCAACTTTTTGCGAATGTCTAAGGCTAATTAGAAACTAGAAGATTAGAGCTTCCGAATAAGGGCTGAAACTTTTTTGAAAAATCACTCGTTCAAAAAATAGTCCCGTCGTTCCGTTTATTTTCATAGACTTTTTTCAAGCCTTTCTTCTGAACCGCGACATTGCAATATTCAAGAACCCATAACTTCCTTCAAACTTCATAAAATGAGAAGCGGTAAAGACCGTTAGAATCTACGCGAAGATTAATATAATATTATAAGAATTTATTACTAGCGTTAACTTTTCATGGAATTCTTTCTTCTGCTTCAATTTCATAAGGGGTCTTTGAAATTCAATTCAGCAAGTTCGCTACATTTTGTTCCGCTTAGATTTGATTTAAAAGCATCAAAATTTCTTGAGGAAGTTTGTCTGCTTACGGCCGCTGACAGAGAAGGCGTTTTCGTGGAAAGAACGCCTGCTCGGGTATACGCCGTGCACCTGTCTATTTATAATGGATTAAAAAGTTCGCACTCGCATTTGAAAGTCCTCCATTTTCCTGAAGAAGGTGTTAGTATCCTGATTGAGTTGCATTGTACTGCTGTTATATGGCACTCTTGTTTCACTTTCCCATGAACTGCTCTACACTTTGTTCTCCTTGGGATTTCAGGAATGTTCGATCATCGAAGACAGACCATGTTTTTGCACTACGCTGTAACAAAATTTTTGGCTATTGTAATCTTGATCTATGCTGTCGAGCAAAAGCGTCGTCCGTGTATCAAGGATAATAATGGATGAAGTGAGACTTATAATACCCTGCATGCTCTAATGCTCCCATGGAGCTCTTGTCTGTGCGACTTTCCGACAGCTGCACGGTGCAGAGCTTTTGGAGAACATTAGGGCGTGAAAGTGCACTGCCGCACACTGCCTTGTCGCCCTCTTGCAGCCCCGTCCCTCTGTATGCGACCCCCCTTTCGTTCGGCAAAATGCGACCCCCTCGTTGTTCTTTGCGCAACGTAGGGTTGACCCTGCCCCGTCCACCGCAAAATACGATCCTCCTCATGAGGATTCCTCGACTTAGCCATGGTAGGAGGAGGGGAGGACTCAAGACCGTCCGATGAGCCGCATTCAAATTAGAAACCTCTCCGTTCACTCCGGACACCGAGTTAATATGCCTAGAGATACCCAATGGGTTCTTGTCTTTTACCCCTTTTCTGAAAAAAAAACCCTTGGCTCCTTCACTGCCACACGACCCCGAATTCACCCCACCCGACCCTTGACGAGACAGTAGTCATAGGGAGGGAGAGACCGTACTGTTGCGACTGCTTCTTCAGCTTGATATTCCACCTGGCACCGCCAGCGTGCACTCGCACTGCTTACCATTACCCCCCCTTTTTCGAGGTTGCATTCCATAGAAAGAATGTAGATGAGGGTAAGCAGAGTCAATGCATGAATTTTGGTCACGGTCAAGTCTAGCCCATTCTCACCTGCTTCGTGCAGAAAACTTAAACAGATACTCAACGACAAATAGGGCAAGTGAAATGCCTCGTTAATCAAAACTTTTTCGAGAACTCTGCATCTCCTCTTTGTTTCTGGTTCCTAGGATCGCCTTTGCATCTCCGCATCGCGGAATTTTTGTCTTTGACTCAAATTTTTATGGCATGATTCACGCCGATAAGCCATTATTCACAGTCTTGCAGTCCTCCGCACGAAGGGCGCAACATTATTAATGAATTGATCAAAAAACACAATGCTGTACAACTTGCAAAATACCTGTATGTTTTGTAATATCAGCCATCGTCTTGAGCTCAGAAATTCTGTCAAACAACAGCGAGGGCGCAAGAAAGACTCCCTGATGCGTGAATAGATGAGACCTCTTTCTCACTCTAGGAGGGACTGGCTCTTGGAACCTCTTCCCGACTTGTGGTTCAGACCTGGTTACAACATCTAGGCTCTGGCAACCTCTGAGTAGTGCCTCTTTTGTAACTCTGTCGACATACCTCTCCTAGTTATATACAGTAGCGGTCAAAAGTTTGGAAACATTCTTATTTTCGGTCTAGCTAAGCCAATAGACAATCAAACTATCCCGAATTCACACATTTTATGCAGAATTAAGTGGATAATACGATGATCGACACAACTTCGCAGAAACGAAAATCGCAACAAAAAATATGATTTTTTGTAAGAATTGGCGCGTCAAAAGTTTGGAAACTCCTCGATTCCAAGGTGAATTCAGGACAATAGCTCTCGAATTTACGTGATAAATTAATATTTCGATGCGCAGCTGTAAAATTCTACGCCAGCATCGTTTTTATTGACATAGAAGTGATCGAAAAATAATTTCAGAACTTTTAAGCTGAACCCTACACGTTGCGGACTAATTCACATCGTTTTGTGAGATTCTTTATTGGAATAATGGATTGTACGTCATGCCAGCTCTTACCTGGGGTAAAGAACTCAGTTGGACCTCAGATCTTGACTCGTTTTCTTCATATCGGCTTCTTTTTATATGTTTATGAAGGCGGCAATGGGGAGGTAGACACGCATCGAATCATTTCCGTGAATAGAAAACCCATCTTTTCCGGCTAGTTCTGACTATCGAAGGGATGCATTGTATTCCTCAGACTATCCTTGTATTTACCTCAGCCCACATTTCGCTGAACACTTAGAACTAGGGAGTTGCCGAATAGCCGCACACATACTCATCTACCACAGTACTTCCACTATTCTTCTGGGATTGATACCTAAGATGAGGTTTCCTGTCAGCAGATCACTTCATAAGGTTCTCTACATTATTTCCAAAAAGGCAGAAATTCGACTCATTGCTGAGCACGAATTTTTACCTCTTGCCTTCCATCCAGGTAAGCCGCGATGTGTGAAGCTAAATTGGGCCAATTCCGTGCGGGCTCTTGGAGCCCAATAATGGCATTCTGTTGGGACACCTTCCGTAATATTTCGTCAGGTCGCCGCCAGTGTTGTGTTGCACTTGGACTTTCATATGATCAGAAAAAAAATTCGTAAAAGTGCTTTCTTGTTTGGGGACGCCGGGAGAAGAGACGTGCCAACCACCCTTCAAAATCTGTGAGAACGGTTAATTTTCTTGTGAGGATGTTTTTTGTGAAATACTATTCTCCTTATACCTGCTCAACTTCAATAAGGCTAAAAACTCTAGATAATGATGCTTCCGTGAAGATTTAACTGAAGAGAATTAATTTCAATTTCGTATTCCAGACTGTAAGGTTTAAAAAAATATCTACTGTGGAAAAACTGCTTCCTTTCCACATGAATTCATTTTGAAATTACACACTACTCAATGGTTGAACTAAAATTAACAGAAACAAGTAAACATTGAAGAGTAGGAATCATAATGATGAGGGAAACAAAAAGTTTCCAAACTTTTGACGCGCCATTACTTGAAAAAAATTTTATTTCTCAAATATGATTATGGATATTTGGAATCCATTTTGCCTATCGTATTCTAGACTCAATTTTGTATATGATATATGAATTTGAGACAATTTCGTTACGTGTCGACCGCGCTAGATCAAAAATAAAAAAGTTTCCAAACTTTTGACCGTCTCCTGTATCATTCTATTAAAACAGCAAACAAGCCTAACTCGCACAGTACACCGGCTACACGTCATATGTAAGCTCAGCCGTACCAGCTCGAAAAGATTCAGGAAAGTAGATTAAATGTTCGGTCTTCTTGGAACCTGGGCATGTTTGTATATTCCGTGTTGTTGTTGCTATAGGTTGTGATTGTGAGACAACGCGCGTACCGCTGACGTCCTCACGCGAGGATGTCTCATTTTTCATATCTATTGAGATTGACTGGCTGCGTGGCGCTGGTGGAGTAGCAGTAAGGTCAGTTCTTCGTTGGAATCTTTCTCTATTTGTATCCTGAGAAATATGACGGGGGATTTGACCGGATTGATTACGAGCTAAGAACTACGAACCAACTTCAGGTCCTGAAGACGACGAATTGTTCGAAACGTCGACCGAATAAATCTATTCCACCGTAACAACCTGTATGGCATAGCAACAACAACACGGAATTCAGGAAAGTGTAATACGTATTTCAGGAAGTTTTGGAAAAAATCACAAGCCCTTTTACATTGGACTGACTTTAAGAAACGGACAGCACCTTTTACAAAGTCTCATTGAATTATCACAGGGAACTTTTGTCGTGAATGAGGGCACGTCAAAGGCGCAGCTATCTTCTGTATGCACCACTTTGTGGTGTTTCAGCAGCTCGATACGCTTGTCGGCTTGTTTGTCGCCCTGTCGCTTTTTTCTGCAAATGCCCTCTTCATATTTGTGGAGCTGATAGCGGTGCCGAAAAGGAAAACCGAATAATTATGATTTGGGAAGCAGTCCTCTGCGGTGTCCATCGTGAAGTGAGGATGCGTCAATACCCATCTATCCACCCACATCGCCTCACCTGGACGAAAGCACTCAGGAGTTAGCCTCCGCAGAAAGATACAATCCTAGCACTGCCGGAAAGCTTGCTTAGAGAGAGACGTCTTAGCTCACCCTTCAGAGGGGAGAGGCGTAACGACAAATGCTGCCTTTTACCATACTTATGGTGGGATCTTCCAGCCCAGACCAGCTCAGGGCAATATCACCTGCATCGCGGTCCAATGTTAGGCGAGTTGTGAGGCCACTTTTTTGGCTGCAAGTTTCTGGCCATATCCTAATCTTTTCTGCTTGATATATCTTCAGAAAAGGGAAAGAAAGCGCCATGGAAAAGAAATACGCTAAGTGAGAGAAAGTCTCTAATTAAAAAAAATGTCAGCTGAAAACGTGTCTTCACTTAATTCGACTTGACAACGCTTTCTGAAGTTGGCTTGGTTGTCGCTATGATCTCTTTTTACCACCTTCCTTCTCATCTTCTAACCATGGTTTATCATCTTGCAAACATATCGAACTGCTTCCATTGAGACACTAACTTTTGAAGAAGTTTTGATTTCCGTACCCGTCTGGATAAAGTCGTATTATTTTCTCACGATACGGCGCTTATCTCGGTCGGATAGTAATCAGGGTTCTTCCCAGAATCATATCCTGTAGCATCCTTGAGAAATTGTTCGTTATGAAGTGACCCCGACAAATTCTAGCGTGAGCTGACACTTCGAAAATTCCTGAATTCTTTTGCTAGGATTTTCCTTTTACGGAAGTCTGACAGCGGTTTTGCTTTTGCCTTACCTAAGAAACTTGAAGGAATAATAATAACGACATTTCATCGGGTGAAAATAAAATGCAGCGGAAAAACATGTGATGGAAGCACGGTTTTGCGGGATAAGTAGAGCGAGTATTTTCAAGGATTGAAATTAAAAAATTGTCGAATTCTCGAACTGAAACTCTCGTATTGATATTTAGAACTGTGTTTATGTGTGTCAATTCCTCTTTTTAGCCGTTTCCGAGAAAATTCTCAGATACGAGTTTTTGGAAAATTTGAAAGTGGAGGTACCATCGTGATGGGCAGAGTATGTGATGCTCAAGAAATAGTTCTGAAACCGGCACGGTAACGCGTCCCACTTTGCACACCTCGCGGGACATTGTGACGCGGTGGCGCGTCCCACCCAAGTCATCCCTCTTTTCTTGCGCTTGCGCGACTTATTCCTAAGGTCTTTGTACTCATTCTATAGGTCATACATTAGCATACTTAAAACCACATGCTCACAGAGTTTGGCTGAGGATTCCCATTTTACTCGTTTTCTTTTCATTAACATGAAGATGTAGATAAAAAAGAATAATGGAAGTAAATACAAACCTATTCGTATGGCAAAATATGTGTTTTTACTGAAACAACCACGTCCAAATTAATTTTGGAACCACTAAAGGGAAAGTAAGTGAAATTTGCCTTTTCATGGCCTTAACACGTCATTTCGGTCGAAACTTCCATTACTGTAACTCCCGATAAGTTAGACAGATCGAACATTATTGAAAACACTTGAACCGAATTTTGCTCGATCTGAAGTTTATCAAACGAACTCGGTGAACAGACTGCATCTCACACAAACGTGCGCAGCGCCAAAATTGAAACTATTTGCAGCGGAGAGAGAAAGAGGAAGTATGAGAGCGCGCAAGAACTTACAGTTGGCTACGAGTCAATGACTCGGCTGAGGACTTCTTGGCTTGCCAGCGAAAGTGAACGTAGACAAGAGCAAGTAAAGATGCATCCGTCATAAGTTCATCTCCAGAGATTAACTTTTATGTCGAAGAGTGGCACGTTAAGGCTGTGGGCAGGCGGAATCAATTCATAGGTTCCGTTAACAATTCCACGGTTACGCCCCCTATGAAGTTTGGAGGACGCTAAATAGACGCACTGAGGCTTATGAAGGAAGATGGAGACAAAGGGCATTCCGGAGGGGTAGGGTTGGGTAGGAGGGGGGACAGGCATGTTTACCTCGCAGCCGTAAGGCGCGCAGGTGTTGCTTGAAGTTCATGTTTCAAGAGTTCTGAGTTGCGACTGTGCCCCTATTCCCGTGATTGCCAACGCGGTGGCCTTATTCGAGGTATGGACTGCTCCAATGATCTCATCGCCGAAGCTCTAGAGCATCTACCAAATAATGATGATGCTCCGGTTTGTTGGTCCACTTGAGAAGTGCTCACCACCGCTTCTTTTCAGTCAGAGCAATGAATTCCTGTAGATTACGTACTATTGTTCTGATTATGAAAATTCTGTCTCAGGAGGTGCATAAACTGGTTTGTAGAGTCTCACGTGATTGCGCCCATCCTGCATCGTAAAGCCCATTTTTACAACCACTCGTCAGAAAACGAACAGGCCTGAACATTGAGGTTCCACGGCACATCCCATATTCCCCTTACCATTAATTTACGAGATCTCACCTTTCTGTGCTAGCAGGTGCACTAGCAGCATGTCAAATCCTCCTTCCATCGTATCATGTTCCGCATAAATCCTTTATTAGGTTCAAACAGTTTCTCCATTCATTTGATTTTTCACGCCAAAAGTCTATTCAGCGATTTTCTGACTGAGTCCACGTAGGCATCGAAGAGCCTATCAACTGAAAAAAAAACTTGCATCGAATTATGGCTGCTCTAGTCGCTCTCCTCCATCTGATATTTCTAGAGCACATAACCATAGCCAAAAGCAACTTCCTATGGTGTTCAGCACTGCTGAGAGAAACATGTGGGTTAACAACCATGACGACGTTGTGGGCTTAGTCGTCATTTGTGGCACGCTCTGCTCTGTTCTCTGCTGACGACTAGAGTCGGACGGTGGTAACAGCAGCACATGGTATCCCTCGTTGGTAATTCAGAGGGACGACCGTCAAAGGGATCTGCAAGACGTTGCTGGTCGCTACAGACTTGCCTCTCGTCGTGAGGGTGCCAGGTTACGCTTCCTTGATGCCCAAGTTTCCTGTGTGGTATGCATGTTAGCTCGCTTCCAAAATACAATTTATTAGGTCACCTGCCTTTCCACAGTTACTACTACATCCAAGGCGTCGGACAACGGATTGACTGCTATTAATCTATAGAAATATGTAATTGCATCCAGCTGAAATCCATACTGTCAGGAAACAGCTATCAAGCTTTTTTTTGACGTCGTCGTGAGATGCACTAATATGCCACAGTTATGACTCTTCTAGCTCCTGTACACATAGTAGACGTGTGGTATTTCTCGAGAATTGCTCAAAGAGAAGGGTCGCCCAAGGAATGATCGAGAAGGTAGTGGTGTAATATATCAAGAAATACCTACCTGAGCTATCGACGCCAAGAGCTTTAAAACTCCACATTTATAACAAAAACATTAACTCTACCGTACTGAATGTACGCTACCCTGGAGTATAATCTACTACATCTCGATATTCCGAAAACTGTAATCCTCGTCCTCCAGAATTTTTTTTTTCACAAGTCTGCTGTAAATCTTTTGCATTTCCACCTTGATCAATTTCAGAATTCAACAATATTTTGCGTAGAATTAATTAAGTATTAGGTACCGGATATCTTAGTGTCGTTTTTTCACCGCGAGTTTCGGACCACCAATATTTTAATTCAAAATCCAGTGAGTGAAACAGCATATCCATCGAATGACTCATTAGCACTTTCCCATTTACCAGTATGAGTGGAAACCTCGTACGATTAAAGCTAGGAATTTTTTGAGTCGAAAAAGAGAGGTAGGGGTTTTGACATCATCTGACAAATCATCCCTCTCACTTGCTAAAAGTTAGGCCTGGATAAAAAGAAGTATACAATTAGCTAGAGCTAGCAAAAGTCTAGCACGTGCGATAGGAAGTAAAACTTAATTAAGCTAACACTGGACAATTTTTCCCAGAGTCTTTTTTGTCACACAGGGTCAAAAGCGCACCCTTTTTGAGCACACGTGAGTAGCAGATGAGCACATTTATTAGAATTTCTTGGTCGTCAATCAACTTCGTTAAAACGCGTTTGTGTATCATCGATCAGTCACTGCTGAGGTGTCCTACCATTTCAGCACAAGACTGATGCAGCCCTGTCTCGACTGATTTAGGGCGATGTCAGACTTTGCGATTCGCGCGAGCGTCTGCGGTCGCGTCGCGGCCAGTGAATCACTCAATTGGCTGGTACCGCAACGCGACCGCGGACGCTAGCGAATCGCGCGATTCGCAAAGTCTGACATCGGCTTAAACTTAGGGCCACCTTTGACGACGATTGCGGGCATCACTTCAAAGACTTCACTGTCTTTTGAGAAAACTGTGAAAAACCGATGAGCATTTTAAATGGTAGTATTCCCTCCAACAAATGCAATGTTGGTTTGGTGGGCGGAAGTTGTAGCTCTCAGCAAGAATTTTGAAGCATTTGGTACACACATGCGAATTTGCACACTGGACCCAGGAATTTTCAAAAAAGTATAAAAATTGGGGAAAGTTAAATTGTGAACCAACAATAGAAAACAATAAGCAACATATTTCGCAGTATTAATGAGCAAAAAGGACTTTCTGAGATATTGATTTTCCATAGTAATCGGCCCCAAAACTTCCTGAACTCAGAAAAGCGACACTAAGATATCCGGTACCTAATAACGTAGACATTTCTTTC
>MU869022.1:37094-49467 GCA_036418205.1 Ostertagia ostertagi
TGACACTACACATTAGGGCTTAAATTACTGATAATGCTAGGAGGAAAAACATTTTTTTCTGCTGCATCATCTTACGGTTTACTTGAAGGGTTACGTGCCAAACACGAAGAAGCACGCATCCGAGATCACTTCGAAGTTATACATGACTAGGGAGATCGTTCAGGTGAGTTTCCCTTATTTTTGCCAGAATTGATAAGGTTTCCCTTTGCTTACTAGTTTCATATTGTAAAAAACCACATTCTTTTTTAAAGGTTCTATCGGAAGATCCCATTCGTCGCCCTGCTATACTCAAACTGGATTGTGAGTTCAATAACCGATATCTAATCGTTCTGTCTTGACATGGTCAAACGTTTAACCTAGAGTACAACTGAAGCTACAAGAAATTAATTCAGCTTCGTGAACGCTATTCCCAAGGATGAAAATCACCGGAATAAAGGCGCTTGCTTAAGTAGATAACTACTGCTTTTTGAGAAATGCAGTTTAGAACACGGGACAGTAAATCCTGTGCGAAGGAGAAACCGGAAATCGGGGTGCCTGTCACAGTTGACAGCCGTGAATATGGCTTAGGGTAAGGAGGTAGTCAAAAGAGTGGATGTAAGGACTACTTATTTTCCAATTATTGTGGTTACTGGTACTAAATGATGGTAATGTGTAACGGGTGCCATCACAGCCACATCCTATCGAAACGGTGTTCATTTGAATGGCGTGTCCTCACCTGACTTACAGCGGCCAAGGCCCATTGTTTGCGTCAGCAACTCGCAAAAATGCGTTTCACTTATAAATTGTTCCTCGTCGACCTTGACGACAACCTAATGACTTAAGCTCAGTGGTTAAATTAACAACCCAAGATGAGGTGTTGTCTAGGAATGTGTTATGTGGGTGGAATAGAGTCGTCTACGAGTATCACAGATGGGCTGATCCCACTGCACGAAAGTGCACCCAATGGCGCTAGGGCCTTACAGAGTGGTCTAATGGCGACTAATGTATAAGATAACTCCCGCACACCCAATGATACGCGCGTGAGTTAAGGCGGCGTGGCTAGTTCAAACGTGTGCGGGTTAATGGAGCAAAGAAGCAAGCCAGCTCACAAACTCGTCCGGTTCCGCCCCTTCCTTATTTCAAAAAGGAAGAGATGGAAATCATGTTAAATGCTCCATCAGCAGTTTGCTTTGGTTACTTTTTCCATTTTCAGTCAGTCCGGCATCCACAATTTCATTATCGACCTCTTTCCCCACAAATTTGATCTGGGGCTGCTGCTTTGAAATTCGAGATCAAAATCTACAAATGAAGAATGGGAGCTTGTTTTTGAGAGAGTCCACGCGCGCCTAACTATCTACAAGACTGGTTTTTTACAGAGGGCATTGAACGGCGAAAAAAATCTCTAAAATTTCACCTGTACTTTAGCCTCCAAACGAGCGTGTCGGCGTCGTTTAATGACCACGTACGACCGTAGTTTAATGGCTGATTCAGATTTAGACAGCCACGCGACGTGTTCCATAAGGTGACATTTCGTGATAAATGTGACGCGTGACGTACGAACGTTTTTCAAATATCTTCCTCAAAGATCTGAACGAAGGATTCGATAACAAGGGCCCGGTTGCACAATGGGATCTTCAAGCTGCTGGTTCACTACGATTCGAAACATTTCAAAGCCTCAGATCGAACTCTTCGTTTTCCGGTAGACAAGTCATGCCGACGTCACATGAAAACACTTCAGCTAATGCAGTCTAATTGCGTACACCTAGAGACTACCGTAACTTTGCCTAGGGTAATTCGATGCCCTGATTACGAAAATGACATTCATTTTTAGCGGTGGCGCCATCTGGCGCCAGTTGGCGTCACCTTGTCACGACACCTGTTTTCACCAAATTCGGTGTAAACTTCCGTATAGGGGTTATTTGTGTCCTGATTACGAATATGACATTCATTCTTGGCGCTGGCACTGTATGCACCCTCCCACTGGTTAGGACGGGAAATATGTAAGGTTAAAATGAGTGTCATGTTTGTAACAGATTACCAAACAGCCAATCGTTCGTTAGCGATAATCCTCGACAGAATTGATGGGGAGGGGGGAGAAGGTCTATTGGCCCAGTGAGAGGAAGGGGTCGAGCTGGATCGATGCAGTGAGATCACCATCTTCGGAGGACTCCTAAAAAACCATAAGGAGTGATCGATGCTGAGCAAGTTGTCGGTATTCCAATGATCGAACGTATCCGCTGCATGCAATTTTTCGTGTACAAAAGGGACGCGTGTATAGCTGTCGCCCGTATGTGATTTAATTTACGCAAGGTTAGAATCCGATTCCTACTTGCCGAGACATTTATCTCTCCAAGATCCCCAATCAAATAAGAATGTGGTGCACGCGCTCCTGGAGTGGCCGCCCAATCAGCTGCGCGCTTGCAACATATCCTAACAGAAAAAATTCGAATTAGGAAAAGGATTTGAAAGGGCCGTGAAAATATATAGAGAACCGGCTCACAAGTCAAGAAATGCACTTTTCCCCTTAAGTTTATAACCATATAATCATTGAATTTGGAATTTGGTGCTGACTTTTACACTTTTTGGAAAATAAAAAGCTCGTGGATTCCGCATCTGCTTTCTTTTTGTAAGAAATCATCCCTTAAGGGTGCTATAGTCGTTAAGAGTGCCTATACGAGGAATGGACTCTGCTCGGGCTAATCCTCATCGTCTTTGCATTTGCCATTTTGAAAATACACAAATAGAGTAACATTCCACTAACGGTTGAATAAGCAAATCTCTGTTTTCTATGGCTAATGCCCCTCTAGATCTGCAAATTGAAGGAACTTATGGCTTATAAAACTGTGGAACCTCATCCCCAAAAGAAATTTGCGAAAATCCTCACTAGCCGTTTTCAATGACAGTCGTCTGTGTTGTTCGCTAATGGATAGGGAGCGGGAAAGAGTCCGTATCCAAAATTTTCTCGATCGCTGCGGTTACTCCCATAATATCAAGTAGCACTTCTCAGCGACCGCTACACCAAGAGCAGATAAGTTAGCAAACTGTGAAGATAACTTGCTTCCCATCAATGATTGCATTAGTCTCCTCATTCCTCGTCTATTTATCTCCCACGGGTCGATGAAAAGATACTCTGACAATGACTACTAGTTACACCAGTGGCCCTCGTAGCCAAAATCAGTCTCGGTCAATCCCGTATTTCTCATTGTTCTAATGAACCGTACTTTTCATTAATCAATCCAAAGGCATTCTATGGAGAACGGCGTGCTTATCGAGTTACTCACCTTGACGACAGCATGCGGTCGACTAGTTTGGCCAAGCGTTTCACGGATGTCCAAATATTAACAGCCGCAATGGACATTGTGGCAACTATAGTTGCCACACCCTTTACATTCAGTTTTTTCTTGAACGCGCCATTTCTTCCCAGGTTTTTTGTGTTCATTTTTAGGCCATACCACAACATAACCAAGAACCACGCGGCTTATAGAACGACCAAATATTGTTACTGTTGCAGAGGTTTTTCGGACCGATACGAAATATCCGTTCAGTTCATTCCTCATTTTCTCTTCATTAACACGAACATGTAGATAAAAAAGAATATTAGAAGTGAGTACAAAGCTACTCGTGTGGCAAGATATGTGTTTTTACCGAAACAACCACGTCCAAAATAATTTTGAAATCACTAAAGCAAAAGTAAGTGAAACTTGCCTTTTCAATGCTGTAACACATCATTCGACCGCACTTTCACATGTGTACCTTCCAATAAGTTTGACACACCGAATATCAGTGAAAACATTTTGTCGCATCGAAGTATTGCGTATTTAAAGCTCAAAACTCCAATAGCTTTGTTGTGAGGCGGCGGCGCTCGCAGAACCGCTCTTGTCCCACGCGGCCAAAAATGCCAAAACGCGCAGATGTCAGTCATTCAAGTTTAATCAGTCTACTGATGCTCTCTTCTAACGCGTCCAGCGCTTATTGTGAGGCTTGTATACGTATAAGAAAAAACCTTTCCATAAATCGCACGAAATCTCCTATTTCTTAGCGTTCACGTATCCTAGCAGTATCGACCCACATGATGACCCTTCTCCTGAATAGAGCCCCAAAGGACCCCCTCTCGCTAACACTTCTCTCTATTTCAGTCAGTGGACTGTAAAAAAAATTTGCCCTCAAATCTTAGAACAGCAAACACTACCCCTTCAACTTCTATTTATCATAGTGGCACCACTGCAACCCCTTCACAATCCTTTCAACCCTATTACAAAAACCCAAATACACCCACTTTGCATTGCCCTGGCGCACGGTTGACCCTGTATCCTAGCGAGAGAGACTCCAAATTCAGTGTAATCAAGCACAATTCACGTTTTGACCGGTGCCACGTCATTTCTGGCGAGCTTTCTGTGAGAAAAAACTATAGATATATGTAGAAACGGAGTAATTTTCTGTAAGATGCCAGTACGAACTTCCAGGTCTGGAAAACAAACGATGTTGTAAAGTCACTCGAACGGAATGTCCCGATGGTTCACAACCGAAACTTGTCAAGCGATACTATAGACCAGTAAGTGAAAGAGTATTTATACCAGTTCACATATTGGCTCTGACAGATCACCAATGAATGAACGAGGCTGAAGAAAAGTGTGATTATGGCGCGATAACATTGAGGGCTCGACGCAGACATCTTCCTTAAAAACCCTGTACATTTATAACTCCTGACATTCACATTTGCATTTTCAACGGATTTTGATCTAAAATGATTGAAAATGGAAGTGCGTTGCGCTCGCAAAAGGAGCGAGCACTAATAGCAACTCTATATCTTGCCACCAATAACCGATATTACCTTTGGACGAGTAGTTGGGTCTTCCTTCACTTGGTCTTAGCCTAGTTCAATTGGTATTAAATTTTAGCCGAGAACGATACCGCGCATGCACATAATTCTGAAGAAGATCCGCGTCATAAGGGATACTTTCCTGGGTACCCGACAGGAGGCCCCTTGCGCGGCGAGATGGCAGAGACGCAGACGGGTAGCGGATGAGTAGCGCTTACTACGCGATGTGGACACGTTCTATGTTACACATTTAATTTGACGCAAAATCGCTTTATTACGGGCTTCGTCTCGTCCACCGACACGCCTGCGTCTCTATCATCCCGACGAGCCTTCTGTCGGATACCCTACTTACTTTCACGAACCGCACAAAGATTGCACACTGCTTCTCGTTTCTCAGCGTTTTCAGCATAGCTTAAAATTTTGATCGATAACGTATGATCCCAAATCTCAGTATCGTCCGGGTTAACAAGCCAATCGTTCCGCCAGGGTCAGCTACTTGATGCCTAACTCCTCCTGCAAAGGGATTGCACCATATTTCATAGCTATTAATGTATTTACCAAAAATGCATCCCATACCGTGCCGGACGAACCTGAAAATTTATAGCCCATTCCAAGAGTAGTGAAAATTAATCGTGGCTAGCTTTTTTATATTACAGCGTGGATCGGACACCTGCCTACCGTATCACTATCCGAGATGCTCTCCAAACGAAGAAATGGAGGAACAACCAATACAGTATGAGCAGAACTGCCAAGATCTCTGTTTCGCAGGACCAGAGAAGCGCATTGCTCCACTACTTCAACTGGCCATTGAAAAGTGATCACTGAACGACTGCCTTTCATCAATACTCACATCCTGATTTTCGGTCTATCTATCTTAATAATTGTAATATCTATATTAATAATACTATAATACATTAGTTATAAACCAGCGCATGTGCGTATCTTTTTTTTCCCCCCAGGTAATGCTTGGGGAAGAAAATTCGATACTGACCATGTTTGTAATTCTTACATCTGCAATTTATACACTTACGATTTCCATGCCGTCAAACCGCTCTCCTCAAGTGATTCTCGCCTTCTTTTCACATATCGTGGCCTTCCAATGAGCATTTAAACAATGTGGTCAAACAAGCTCATGACACTTTTTTATTATTGAATTAATAAATATTTTGGTCTTGAATAGTGAAAGGAGATAGAGACGGTTGGAGTGCATCAAGGGTCAGCTCTGAGCCTGTCGTTTCTCTAAACGCTCAGATCCATGGTGATAGGGAGATCATGGAGGACCATGCGGAAATTCTACGCGCGACATAGCTTGATAGCGCGATGCAGGGCCTAAAGCAAGGTTGCGAGATGGCGAATGTCTGGCAGGGAGGGCCAGTTGAATGTCCAGAGAAGACAAGTTCCGGAGTTCGGAGAAGGGTTGCGAGCGATAGACGGCATGGTAGACTTATAGAAGATGGGAGGACTATCCGCTACCTTGCAGCGATTTTTTTTTCGTGGCGCTGCGGGCGCGTGTGGATACAGGTGGTGAGGGATCGGCTGTTAATGAGCATGGATGAATGGAGAGAGAGCTGGAATCCTTGCCCTCGAGGTGCCTCAGCGCTCAAAGGAAGGTGTACCGGACAGTCGTAAGGCCTGCGATGCTATACGGCAGCGAGTGCTGGCCCCTGAGCAAGAACCACGAAAGGCAGCTTCACTCCGCTGAGATGAGGATGCTGAGGTGGGCCTGCGGCTGGACGCGGCTGGACAGAGTTAGAAACGAAGATGTTAGAGCGGTCATGCAGACTGCCCCTGTCCAGCTGAAGGTACGGGAACAGCGTCTACGATGGTATGGGCATGTGCTAAGGAGGCCATCGATGGAAGCAATGGCCGTCAAAGTGCAAGGCAGCGACAGCGGGACCCAAGAGAAGGGAGAGTGATGCAAGAGGATCTAAGTGGGTTAGAAGCGGGCTGGAAGTAAAAAAAAAAAAAAAAAAAAAAAATAAAAAAAAAAAAAAAAAAAAAAACATGGGCGATGACAAGACCGGCCCTGTGAATGCGGGGATACGCTAGGGAGAGAAGATAATTTAGAAGAAGAAATGTTTTGATCTTGAATATGGAAATTCAATAACCTAGGTGGGAGGTGAACGACTATGCGGTGGCCCAGTTTGCCATTGGACTTGTGGTATGATTCGAGCTTAATCATGAACTATGTATTTGCCTGTCCCGAGACCCCAGGGTAACTTAGTGGTAGATATTTGATAATGTGCGGGACTTCGTACAGCTTAACCCTTTCGGCCCTGGCGGTGGCCATTGCCACCACAAATTCAAATGCTTGCATTGCCGTTGAAGCATGCTTTTTCTAATCCTGCTAGAGTTGCTTTGGTCAACCTTCCCCTTCCTAATTATGAGCTACCTGCCATTTCATGGTGTGTTGCTGTTAGTATTTCAAGTATTTGTGTACAAGTGCAGCAATGAATCGGCGCTGGTCCCGCAACGGGCCATGGGTATCACTTCGGACTCAAATTACTTTGAGAAGATATTCTTTACCCCCTTTGACGACGTATGGCCCGCCGGCGGGCCTTTGGCAATAATATTGGTTAGTTCGCATTTGGTGATGTTTTTGGGAGTTTTTCATTATGTCCGTACACAACTCCCACAAATCTATGTACAGGTGTATTATTATTGTTTCTTTAAAGAGAAAAGGATAAGAACGAAACCCTTCTAAGTAATCTTAAGCAGATCTTTTCTTTCAAACGAATAGAAGCTAGGTGTGATTTTTTGAAAAATCGGGCGTAGCTTGAGTCATTATTGCACTAGATATTCCTTTTATGATACTTCGATGGACGCATTCGTGGGGCTCAACAACTGGTTTGGCCTCGGAAAAATATTGTCAGTATGTGCTAGAAGAAATTGTAAGTAAAGGAGGAGTTCTGGCAGGTGAGCAGAGGAGTACTTGTCAACAAGCCATAGTTACCTACAACTCCATGAGTCAAATATTGCAATTAGCGGCGTTACAACGCTAGTGGATAACGCGGGTACCCCCCAGGAGGCCCGTCGCGCGGCAAAATGCCGATTCAGCGGACGAGTTGCGCGCGTATTAGGGAAATCGCGTCAAGTTAAATAGAATGTCCCATTGCACGTCCTTCACCGCACATCACGCGCCGCGACTCGTCCGCCGACTCGGCCTTCTTGCCGCGCGATGGGCCTCCTGGGGGGGACTAACGTTATTATTCGCACACATTAGTGCAAGAAAGAAGTTAAAGGATAAAAACCGTGCACTGGATTTATTAAATTTTGAATTACGTTTTGTGTAGAAACGAGTTGTTTTCATTAGTCTGGTATTTCAACAGGAGTATCAATATTGCTTAGAATCTGAAGGTTTTTTCTTAGTCTTCTTTTTTCTTCTTTGCTATATTTATCTGCATTAGGTTGTAGGGTTGATTTACGACGAATATTGAAGAAAGTTTGCAGTTGGTCAATGTTGTGCGTCATCAAAGCAATGCCTGGTTTCCTTGGCGGCGGGACTGTGATGCTTGGCGTGCGGTCCCACGTGGCCAAATGTTTAGCCGCGGTCGTCACGTTAATCAAAATTATGGGTTATAATGTTATGCAAGATTATAAACTTTTTCGGCATAACTATGAAATTTGGAATTGTTTCGACATAAGCTTAAAAACTAAGAAGGTGGGCCAATTTTCAAAGCTTCTTAGTTTCTTTGTTTGTGATCGAATAGCTTCCAAATTTCGCCATAATGATACCTATATGCTCACAAGTAATAAACAATAGCTAGAAGAAAAATTTCTCCACGGGGAAAAATTCAGGTCCGAAAGGGTTAAAATACCTATGATCTCGAAAGCTCTCAGCTTTTTCCCCAATTTTCTTCTCTTTTATTGGAATTGATTCTTTGAAAGCGAAAATATTGCTTCATAGAAATTCCTTTATGTTAAAGGCACGCTCCGCGATCAGGCGGGCTCGCCTGTTCGTACGCATTTGAGGCAGTGGTCCCAGCGCGATCCAATGTTATTGACACTGGAGCAAGTAGAGTTAGGTTCGTGAAACTCGTCCAATTCGCCTCTTCTCTATCCCAAGGTGGAATGTGGCTGAAATAGGGGAGGTCTCTGTACGGGGCGTAATCGGTGGTTTCGTTTGCTTTCCTTCTCTTTTACAGACCACCTCCCACCTATAGCTTCATAACTGAACGCTTTTCCACACCTATTTTATCCCGAATCTTGCCTTTAACCAAATAAATGCAAGCAAGTGTAGTGAATAGGGTCGAATGACCTATCGAAAGTCGCAGAAAAATTTCCCAAAAGAATGTTTTTTCTGGTTCTGTGACTCTTCAGAACAAGTTGAATGCTTGTAGGGAATCTTCTTTGACAATACTCACGTATCTCTAAAGAATCAATCGCTGGATCCGCCGTTTATCGTTGAAGGTTCGTAAACTCTCGATGTTTACAATACAGGGTGGGACATAAATATGGTGATAAGGCTGAACTCTAGCAAATGCATTACTTGAACTATGAGTAGAGCTCTTGACTAGCATTTAGATTCGCCATTGTCTTTTGTATGTAATTATGTGGTTTCAGGGCTTTATTATCCTTATTTGATGAATTACCTAATACGAAATGGTATTTGGTTTTTTGTGTTTCACGCGCTACCGGGTGGAGTCTTTTCGAGATCTAACGTGTCCTAAGGATGCATCGTCAGATCGTCCTACAACTAAATGTTATTGCAATACACATAATATTCTTTCTCGAAGATGTCGCTCAGCCGGATGCAGAGGGTGCCTGTGAATATTGTCAGAAAGCGTATCCACTCCAATTGAATTCCATATAAGATTGACTACGGCTTCGACAATATCAGGATAAACGGTACGATGCTAGATTCTTTTTATTGGTTACGAGCTGAGCAACAAAGCTTGATGTTTCAGAATTCTCGGTAATTTTCAGTGTTAGTTGGATTTTCACATCATGCAGTGTAATTTGTAACGCCCACTACTTCTGGAACCCTGTGTTTCTCTAATTGTCGTGCTACCATCCGGAGTTCTATAACCTAACCAGGAAGGTCTTTCAGGGCGTGCCAAGCTTTTTGAAAACGGTCTTTTGCATGATATAGGGGCACATGCGGGAACCACAGAACCATGGTTAATTTTTCCTGAACGGCCCTCTGAATACCAGAAAAGGGGGTCCCTAGTTCGATTCCTCGTGGTGACAAATTTTTGCATTTCGAGTTGACGTTCCAAAATTCGCGCAAAATGGAGTTAGCATGAATAATTAGTACCATATTCATGATTAGGACCGTCAGTAACCCTTACAAAAAGACTTTGACTTAAAAATTGGTGTAAGAGGTGTGACACCAAGCAGCCCCACTGTGGTGTCACACCTTTTTCACCGGTTTTTTAATGTGTTGAAGAGGGCACAGCGATGAGAGTCGCATCAATGCTCGAATCAACGGGCAAGGAAGGGGTCCCATTTCTCGGGTTCTGGGCCGTTTCTCATGGTTCTTCCTTCTTTCGTGTACCACTCACCATCCCTAGGTTAATTTGAAATGGGTTGCTTTTTCATCGTGAATTCGTCCTTTAAGCGGACCACACAATGTATGAGACCTAGTATACAATGTTCTTACAATTTCATCGAAACATCGATGCATTGCACTGCATCGATGTTGCAAATGCTCGTGGATTTCGCCAAGGAAGAAGTTAACAAAATTTATATGTCTCTTTATTACGCTCACATACAAATACTTGGTACATCAATTGAGTACTTAGTAACAAACGGATATCCATGTTCAATCATAACACCTCGTTGAAAACAGTAACGGATACGGATATGCAGAAGTGGTGCATCGTCACCGTTACACGATCTAGCCACCTAAGCTCGAGAGCGAAGATCATTAGTAAGGCACAACAAGACCTATAAGGCTTTTAATGGCCGCAGATGTACACTGTTAACGAGTACTGAAGTTTAGCGGAATTTGGTGCAATACTTACAAACAACAATTGTCTATTGAGGGATACGCTGAAGTTTTACAGGTGCTGGCAGTGAAGCTTTGACGCCGTAGACGTTTGCTCTGCTCGACTAACTAGTAAGGTGATCGATAGTAATGAATCGAATGCACAAAGTGAAGAAGCATTGGAAACAGCCTGAGCAGTATGTAGAGAAATGAATTGTAAGAACCAGCTATGAACCTGCCCATTAAACCATGGAGACTTTCCGAATGAGAAGATGTTGTAGTGCCTGTTGATCAACGGCTATGTTTTGATCCCCTAACATTTCTCCAATTCGTTTGACCTGAATTGATTACACTCACAGTATTTCATTATTATCATCTCTTATACCATCACAATTTTTCCGACATAGTCCTATCCTCAAAGGATGTCGCGGCAAATCGGCAGTCTTTATGGAGTATAGCATACAAATATGGAGATCACAAGTGCAACCTGGATCTTGAGAATTGTAAAGCTATGAGTAGTTGAATTTTGCGGAATAATGTTCCTGGGAACAGCGCCTGCAGGACGCCAAACCGTTAAATGAAGCCAGAGTTTTACCCCTAACGGCAGGTGTTTGAGAAATCGACGTTTCGGCTTAGAGCCTCGGGGATGGTGAAACACAGTGGTTCGTTCGTTTGAGTCAGTTAGGAGGGGAAACGGATCATAATTGTACTTGCTATAATAAAGTTCCTCGCTATGAAAACATCTTCTCTGTGTTTTATGTCGAAATAACTTCGTTTGAGATAGGTTGACATGTTGAAGAACACATCAAGACCTTCAGCCAGGATGTTTCAGAAGATCAAATGCGCAACGGAATAACTAATTGTAAGTAGGATTCGAAATAGGCAACGGCCACACTCAACAATTACGACCATTTAAAGGACCTTGCGAAGAGCCCAGGAGGCAGTTTCACAAGATCAGCGCTGTATTTGTTCCAGCTTTTACATGAACCCTATCCTGGACTCCAGTCACTTTCGATGAAGACCCTTGCGCACGAATAGGAAGTGCATCCGGACGCTATTAGCAGGAAACTGTAGCAAACATCTGGACGCAGCCTACGCTCCATGAGTCGACACCTGAATGGAAGGGCTGTAGCAGAATGAAGCTCGATGGAAACAGCATGCATCGACTGACCATGACCGAGAAGCACGCCTGACCATCTGCAGAAGTTTCATTCTGTAGATAGGACATTCCCTAGTTGGTCACCAGTGCAGATGAGTCACGAGTCTACCACGATAACAACACGCGACACGCCTGGTGGCTAGATGGACCTGGACTCACCATCTCAACCAAAGCCTGAGCTCTTTCATCAGAGGATATTACCCTAGCTTGTTGGATTCGCTGGGTATCCCGTTTTGAGAACCACTTCACTTTATGCAGACAAGCATTGCGAAGGTAACCATGGAATAACTCCCGAAATTGGCCGCAGCAGTGCGGGAGAACGGTTCAAAACGTCTCAAAATCTCCTTTTTCCAGAAGAACTCCCGAACTCACATTGCGGAGATAACGTTCAGAAGGAAATAGGGTTCCAACGTAAAGCCCTAGAACTGCTCCATCATACTGTCCCCTCTCCAACGCCCCGAAGCAGCAGCTTCAACAGGAACCACCC
>MU869023.1:0-26069 GCA_036418205.1 Ostertagia ostertagi
CAAGATCTGATCATTCATCCTTGCCCCCGCTACTTATTTGTTTATGTTTGTATTTCTCGTGCCTTTAATCCACACTATTTCCCGTGCCTTTGTGCTCTCACTTGTATGTATTCGGTCGAAGATATATGTTCCACATTGGTGTTTTAAGGATAAAAGTTGCTAAAATCGAGTTTCGAAGGCATTGAATGATTGGTAGCTTCCACTGCGTGCGCGCGCTTACTATTTCAAAAATCTCATTCCAAACGAGTCGCTATTGTTGTTCTGATTACGTGCAATAATAAATGTTAGATCAAAAGTAAGAAATTAAGAATTACCTTTCAGTTTGTAGTTCCTAAAAGTTATAGCTCGTGAACATAAAAACTCATATAGTGAGAACTTGTCCTTATATTACTTTTTTATTTTATTGTTTTTATAGGTTATTTTGCCGCGAGAGTGATTTCCCATAGTGCTGTATGTGTTGAGTACTGTCTAGAACGCACAACTCATCAAATTTCCGAACCTTCCTCCCACCTGTCGCTCTGGCAAAAGGTCATATGTGGCTGCTAGCAAATGGTGGACGGTAGTAAAGTGGCTCCAACTGCTAGTTCCCATGTGACCATGAGCTCGTGGTAACTTGGTCATGGCTTCCAAACCAAGTCTCCCTAAAATATGCGTAGAGCACCTCTAGAACCCCTCCGAAGATTTCCCAAATAGTGCGCGTGCGGTGGAGGGCGCAAACATGCTGCCACTTCATCTCTAAAAAGTCCTCCGAGGACTTTTTAGAGATGGCGATCTCCAAACAGCCAGGCTGTGTGGGTCAAAGCAGTGTGCACAAAATGGGAAGGGAAGCACATTGCATACTCGGTCACGGGATCAACACTACTGGATGTCAAAATCTTTGCAACTTTTGTGGGTTATTGCCTTTTCTCTACAACTCTTTCACCGTCGATAAGAAGGGCTCCATAGTGCAGTGGTAGCGATGCCGCTCATGGGACGGTGCACAAACCCGTGTGTGACGCGACTTTTGCAAGCAACGTGGTGGATGCTCACCACTTCACCTATGGCAAATTGCCATTGGCTCAATGGGGACGTTCCACGCTGCCGCTGGCAAGGTTGCTGGATCAGCACCGCTTGGAGACTAAGATTTGCAAACAACATCCATTGCATACCTTTCATCAACATCTCTTCCAGTGACAAAAAAAACCGACTATGAGCCCTACCATCCAGGGCTCAAGTCCGAGAGGGATGCAAGTTTTGCAGGTCGTGTGGCGAGGCTGGCGGTTTCAACTAGGGTCATGTCCATGTTTCCACGTTCTCTATTCCTCGCCAATGGGTGTAAATCACCACATTTGATTGCCAGTCTAGGGCACTTTACTACCGTCCAGGTCTTTCATTCTCCTCTCTAGAATCGATGGGGAGGGGGAACTCAAGGAATTTCCGCAACGCTTGCTTGAGCTAAAAACTCAAAACTCAACATATTTGAAACGTCGACGTTTCGAAAAATTTTATTGCATTTCTGAACATCAATTGCTAGCGCATTTCAAAATCCCTTACAAAAATGTAGATATCTATCTGCTGGCAAACGGTCGCGATTAGAGTCGAAGCAGCTTCATTTCAAGACCTAATACAATAGACAATAGCCTGCATCCCAGACGCTAGTAAATCACCTTGGCCAAATACAGTAGCGGTCAAAAGTTTGGAAACTTTTTTAAACTTTTTTATTTTTGATCTAGCGCGGCCGACACATAACGAAATTGTCCCAAATTTAGATATTACATACAAAATCAAGTCCAGAATACGATGGGAAGAACAATTTCCAAAAATCTATAATCATGTTTGAGAAATAAGATTTTTTTCAAGTAATGGCGCGTCAAAAGTTTGGAAACTTTTTGTTTCATTATGATTCCTACTCTTCAATGTTTACTTGTTTCTGTTGATTTTAGTTCAACCATTGAGTGATAAGTGATTTCAAAATAAATTCATACACAAAGGAAGCAGTTTTCCCACGGAAGGTCTGTCCACGAAAGATGGTTTTTAAACCCTACAATCCGCAATACCACAATTGAAATTGTTTCTCAATAGTTCAGTCTCTACGAAAGCAATATTATCGAATGTTTTTAACGTTTTTGGAGTCGAGTAAGCATAAGAAGATTGATCATTCACAAAAAATATCCTCACAAGAAAATTGACCCTTCCTCAAATACTTCGAAGGGGTGGTTGGCACGTCCCGTACCCCGACATCCCCAACTAAGAGACGACTTTTTCTGGTTTTCTCCTAATCATATGAAAGTCCAAGTGCAGCCCAACATCGGCCGCGACATGGTGAATATTACGGATGATATCCCAACAAGAAGCCATTGCAGGGCTTCGAGAGCAGGATGGCCCAACAGGTTTCCGCACATTAACACATTGACGACATTGAGACGCGGTAACGCGTCTCACTTTGCGCACCTCGTTGGACATTGAGACGCGTTACCGCGTCTCACCCTTATCATCCCTTTTTCTAGGGCATGCGCAGCTTTTTCCCGAATTGTTTGTCTCTCTTCTATGGATTAGAACATAACATTATTGTGAACGACATAGGTCATTGTTTGTTCAAATATGCTCCAGTTTAGAAGAAGTTTTCCAAGCTCACCGAAACCGGCGGCTTGGTTCATTAATAGTTTTCATGCTATTCTCATGAACACGTCAATAAAAAAGGGTAGTGAAAGTAAATGCAAATCTAAAGAGACAGAAAAATACATGTTTCACTTGGTATAACCACATCAAAAGAGCTTTTGGCATCCACTACAGATAAAATGACTAAAGTTTCCTTTTTCATTACCATTACATGTTCTTTAATCGGAACTTCGTCACTATATACTCTATTACCTTCTACGCATTGACTGTTACTGAGATGTTTTTGTACCACTGGTGCTTTAAAAAGTTATCAATAAAAATTCACGGATCCGAGGTGCGGCGGTCGCACTCGCAAAATCGGCCCGGTCCCACACGGCCAAAAAAGCCAAAACGCGCGCGGTCGTCAATGTGTTAATAACACCGAAAGGCGAGAGGTAAAAGTTTGTCCTCAGCGACGAGTGGGATTTCTGTTCTAACTAAAAATGATGTTGTAGGTCCTGTGAAGTGTTCTATCAACAGGAAACCTAATTCTAGCTACCAGACTCCAACAGCCAGAAATAGTGGAAGTACTGTCATGGATGAACATGTGTCCGACCATTCGGCGATTCCACAGTTCCATGTATCCAGCGAAATGTGGGTTGGGCTAAATACAAGGATAGTTCTGTAATACAACGCTTCCCTTCGATAGTCAGACTGGTCCGAAAACAGTGCGGCGTTTATTTTCATCGCGGGAATAACCCAATGCAGGTCTACCTCCTTACTGCCGTCTTCCTAAACTCCAGAAAAAGAAGCTGTTATGAAGCGACCAAGTCAAGATCTAAAGTCTAATTGAGATTCTACATTCCCACGGTAAGAACTGGCATGTTGTCAAGGCACATTCCAGTTAAGAATCCCACCAAACAATGCGATTTGGTTTACAGTGTGCAGGGCTCGACTTAAAAGTCCTAAAATTGTTTTGCAGTAAACTCCGTGTCAATTAAAATACACCGACATATAAACTCACACCTACTCATCGAAATAACTAATTTATCACGTAGATTTAACACGTTGACGACATTGTGCAGCGCATGCGCATCACACCTTGAGCACCGTGTGGGACCGTGTGCAGCGCATGCGCTGCACACACAAAATATTTATTTTTTTTTTTCGCGCATGCGCTACTTCTTTTCTAATTTTTTGCATCTATTCCATAGACTACACCATAATATGACTAGACACGGCGAGGTTCATTGAATGGTTGAATATGCTCCTTTTTAGCGAAGGTTTTCTAAGCCCTACGAATTTCCCAATTGTGTTCATTCCTAGTTTCCTTTATATTCTGATAATCTTGGTCATAAAAAAGAGCAGTAGAAGTAAGTACAGACCCACACATATAGCAAGACATATGTTTTTAGTGGAGCAACCGCGTCAAAAATAATTTTGAGGTTCACTGCAGCAAAAAAAACTGAAACTTTCTCGATCTCGCCATCCTCCCCCCCCCCCTTCAGCACCTCTGATCACTGTTGCGTGGCATGGAAATTCAAGAACGTGGCTACTTTTTCCACTGCTTATACCCCAGCTTGCAGAAACTTCGCAATTGCCCACTTCAATGACATAATAGACGCCCTTACTCAAATAAACTGGACAGAAGAATTTCAATGCTGTGATATCGACAAGTGCTACGCAAAGTTCGTAAACATTTGCCACCAGGTCATCAGTGATCACGTCCCGTTAGTGGTGAAAAGAGAGGAGGAGGTCAAGTATCCCAAGAAAATACGCCTTCTCAATGCCAGGGCGAAAGTTCTATCACGCCAACATTCAAAGGTACGGATCGCAGAATACCTCAGGGTAGCTCGAAAGCTCAAAAGAGAATTGGCACTATTCTCAATTAAAGAGGAAAATAGTGTTGCAAAAGGTCGGAATGCAAAACTCTTTTTCCAGTTCTGTAATAGGAGATTGAAGATCAAAGACGGCATACCCCCTCTGCTTTGCGGATCTTCCATAGTTAGGAGTGACAAAGAGAAGGCCAATCTTTTTGCTGACTTCTTTGAATCAGTCTATAGACTACCACGACGGCGCAGCGCTTGCTATCCTACTCTTACGCCGCAGCGGCTCGAGTGGATAGACATCTCTAGCGAATCTGTTTATCGTGCTTGCGCCACCTTCCTTCTAGGAAACTCAACCTCCCCGGACAATATTCCTTACATATTCCTGAAAAAAGCAGCGCTTGGCCTCACAGCCCCGCTAGTGATACTCTTCAACAAGAATTCTCCTACAAGGGACGGTGCCGGCTGTGTGGAAGGTTGGGATAGTCCGCCCTGTTCATAAAAAAGGTGCCAAAACCGACGTTGCTAACTACCGCCCCATATGTCTTACCAGCTCAACATGTAAGGTAATGGAACGGATAATCTGCAAGGGGATAACCAAGTTCCTACGTGACAGTCAGCTTTTAACCAATGCTCAACATGGTTTCCTCAACAGGAGGTCTACAACCACCGCCCTTCTGTCTACTGTCCCCCTTATGGCACAGAGAGGTTGATAAGGGCAACTATGTTACTGTGTGTTATATCGATTTCAGAAAGGCCTTTTGATTCGATTTCAATACCACTTCTACTGTGCAAAATGGAAGGTTATGGAATCCATGGGTGCCTCCTCAGGTTTCTAAAGTCCTTTCTCACGGACCGTTCTCAAGTAGTCGGTATTAATGAGGCAAGATCTCGCACCTACACCACTACTAAGTGGAGTCCCGCAAGGGTCTTGTTTAGGTCCTCTGCTTTTCTTATGTATTGTGGACGATCCTACCGAAAGTGTTTGCCTGAAGGAGTGCAATGCTCCCTGTACGCGGACGACTCCAAGATATTCACAGTCAATAATTGTAGTCTACTGCAGGAAGCTCTAAACGCTCTATCATCGTGGTCTGAAGATATGGGAATTGGAGGTTTCGTCTGAAAAGACGTTTGTTATGGGTTTCGGCAAAAACCATCCAAAGGTAAATTTTACGTTCAATGGTAACAGGCTCGAGTACCCAGAGTCCATTCGGGATCTTGGCGTCACATACACTGCCAACTTCGACTATAGTGCATATATCCATGCTATCGTTCTGAAGGCTAAGGGAAAGGCCAATTTCATTCTCAAAGCTTTCAAGTCACGTGATCCTATTCTCCTGTTTAGGTTATTTAAAACGTATGTAAGACCTCTGTTGGAGTACTGCTCACAGCTTTGGTCGCCCGCTAAAGTCTCACTTAGTGCAAGAGATAGAAAACGTGCAAAGAGGTTTCACACGGAAGTGCTTCATCAGAAAAGGTCTGCAGGGGATACCTTACGAAATGCGCTTGAAAAAGCTTAACGCAGAATCGCTGGAATTTCGCAGAAAAGTAGCGGACCTTTCGTTCATGTACAAGATGACAACTGGCGAGGTTGACATACAGATAGCAGACGTGTTCAGAATTTCCCCCTTTGTGGGTAAAACAAGGGGTCATCCCTATAAGCTGCAAGCTGATATTCCCCATAGTGACTCGTATAAAAAATCCTTTCTCGCCAGAGTTCAAGCTCCTTGGAATGACCTCAGCCCTGATATGTTCCGATATAAACATGCATCTTCCTTCTCGGACCGTTATAAAAACTAAACTGCTTAGCTGTGACCATAGTCACTGATTCAAGATGTTCTTGATGGAACTGCCTCCAGACCATTTTCCAGGGCAAGCGACAGCAGGCGACACCAGACGACATGTGCGATATCACACTCGAAGCCATTCGCTAGCTCGGAACATTCGCAGTATTCAAAGTGAACATCGCTTGCTCAGTGCTCCTTCGCCGGCTCTCATATATTTAGCTACTTATTTATTCATTTACTTTTAGTCTTTCAACCCTGCTCTCGTCAGCATTACCATTCACTTACAGATCTTGATCAGCTTGACTGCATTGATGATGAACTGGACGATCCTGTTAAGAGATCTGTTAGGACTGCTAGGGCGCAGTTTCAAAGATAATGACTGTACTATATGATTCTTTCTCAAATAAGGATGTGGTGTTGAGTACTCATGTAGGAGAGGTGAAACTCCATGGGATTTCAAAAGATAAAATGCTCTCCGTCACAAGCGGAAGCCTACGTCTTGTTTACATCACCCCTTTGTATAGTGTGTTATCTATTGTATTCGTCGCTTAGAGGCCGCTATTTTCCACCGCAGTGTAAGCTGCACTAACATCAACCACGCTATGCGCACCAGTAGACAGCCTTCGTAAGCACCCCCGAGCCAGCTCCTGGGGTTCGTGTTTAGATCAAAGAGGTGCCTACGCACCCGCCCCTGTTGTGCTGCGGCCTCGGCAGTTGGTTATTTTCAGGGCTCGGTGGCTCGTGGTTCTGATACACACTCGAAAGCTTTCTCATGCGGTTTATTAGCAGAAAAAAAACATAGATAACACACTATCTTTCTCAACCAGCTCAACATATACATTCTATTGAGGTCTCATGGGGCTCCATCGCAGTAAAAAAAACCCTCTTTTAAGACTATTTCAACCAAAGTCAATCGGTTGTGATATAAGTTATTGCGTTGTGCCATATATTATCTGTGATTGACCAATAAATGAACAAATGAACAAACATGCCTTTCATCGCCAGAAAACGTCAATTCGATCGATTTTTTACAGTTGTCCCTTCTGATAAGTTTGACACATCGAATATCATTCTAAACATTTTGTTGCATCCGAAAGCTCAAAATTCACGGATTTGATGTGAGGCGGCGGCGCCTGCAAAATCGCCGTGGTCCCACGCGGCGCAAAAACCCAAAACGCGCGTTGTCGTCAACGTGTTAAGAGCTATTTTGCCTAATCTAATTTGCTTTGGAATCGAGAAGTTTCCAAACTTTTGACGCGCCATTTCTTATAAAAATTCGTATTTTTCAAAAGCGATTCTTTTCAAAAATTATGTTGCTCATCGTAATCTACACTTGATTCTGTATATAATATGTGAATTCGGGACAATTTCATTGTCTATGGCTACACTAGATCAAAAATAAAAAAGTTTCCAAACTTTTGACCGCTACTGTATGTAATCAAATGTGGTGATCATTAGCCGTTGACGAAGAATAAATACCGCGGAAGGATGAAATGGCCAACTTTGCCATATCATTGTGAGTGCAAAACTTGCTCTTTTCCCAGTTTTAACTTTGAATCAACGACCTAGAAGCAAGATTGAAGCCATTGCAGTCACCAATTACGATAGTCGGTCGGCCTTCGGTATTAGTTTATTAGTTTTAGTTTCTTTCAAATCAGCACTTTACCATGGATAAACCTCCTCCCCCGGCACAAGCCATAGCGTCTTCTGTCGATTACCACTTGTTCAGATCGCTGCAGCAAATAACGGCTTCCACCTGATTTCGAAAAATTTAGGATGCGCATAAATAAGTCAATAAGTCGATCCTTTAGTATCATTTTCATTTCATCATTCCGATGTCGTAGTGTCGTGACGAAAGCGCCAAGAAACATTGAGGAAGAAATATGTACAAATAAAGGAAAGTTTTATCCTACAAATTAGACCCATTCTGCGGAGGGATTGCTTTTTCAGCAGTAAAATGGTCAAAATTAGCATAGAGCAACAATTCCATATCGAATTCGTGCGGTGAAAACGGTCGATAATGAAGTTATAGATGGCGAGTTGACTGCTAATAGGAAAAAAGCGAAGAAAAACGCCGGCAAAGCCTTCAAACAGGGGCTTCCCCTCTTCCCCTTTGGAATGAAGGAGGGGCGATCGGACGTGTTTCTCGCTGGCTCGTGTCAGCAGCTCGTGTCAGCAAGAAATGCGGCTGCAATCCGATTAACCCTAAGACAAACACAGTACAAACAAAAAGATACAATAATTAAATGAGTTAGAGTAAAACTAATCAAGAAAGCGTAGCAGCAATTTCGAACGCGAGATAGTTGCAAGCAATCGCGCAAGGACCCGCACCCAAGCACGTGCTCTCCACGTTTGGAGGTGGATGTCGCAAAAGGGGGACGGTCGCGCGCGCAACTATGCGTTTAAGTGTTCGGTTTCGTTGTTTATATTGCCCTTGTGTTGACTAAGGACTACGTGCATCCTTCACCCCATAAGATCGAATGGTCAGAACCCTACTGGGGTTGTTGCCAATTCCAGGTTAAATTCGCGGGGTGAAAACGGTCGAGAATAAAGTTGTAGATGGCGATTTGACTGCTACGGAAAAAGGAGAAGAAAAACGCCGGCGAAGCCTTTATACATGGACCTGCTCTCTTTCCCTTCGAGGAGGAGGAAGGGGCATGTCGGGCAAGTTGTCTGAGCTAGCTTGCATTTCTTGCTGGCTCGTTTCACCCGCCTTTCGGCGGAAATGCGGCTGCAATCGCATATGCACCAATACAAACAAAGGTATATGATAATTGAACGAATAACGTGAGTAAAGCCAACCAAAAAGAGGCAGCATTAATTTCGAAACGCGGTAAAGTCATACGGAATCGCTTCAGGACTGGGAAGTGGGAGTCGCGGCCGATGGGGCGCAATGCCCACTCCGAAGTAGTTCAACTCTCCTTCTAGCGGCTTTTCAGAGTGAGTTTTTTGTTCAGTCACACCTCTTATTTACTTGACTAGGGCTAACGCATCGTTCCACACCATCAATGTCGAACGAAGGAACCTTGCTGCTGCTTTAAGTTTACCAATCCTGAATAAATTCACCCACCGATATTAGGGGACACCTACACAAGGACTGGTCGACAATATTTATTATTTGATCATTTATTGAGCCTAGATAGAAGTACACATGGGCAAAAGCTTATAGAACAAAGAAAAAATAGGCGATAGATGCTTCCATTCAAGCTCACTACCTCTCTCTTGTTTGTGGCTCTCGATGCATGCTATTTGAGGATGTCGCGGAACGTTTTCTGCATTCTGAACAGGTTCATTCCTTCACAGGGGAGGACAAGAAGTCATTCCTCCTCACCATTCACGACTTAATTGGATACCCTTCGGTAGATTGAAACCGAAAGCTTCTAGCTGGCGATCGTAGAGCACGTTCCAGTCTATCGAAAAATTATGATAGCCTCCCTCACCGACAACACCAGAAGATTTTGCCATGGGAGCATTTTGCACGGTTTGCTGTCAACGAGCTCCTCGACCGATCGTGGACAACTGCGACGTTATCTAAAACGCTGGTCGGAAAGGGTCTGGAACATCCATAGCTCTCTAAGCTCGACGGTTATGAGCAGCAAAGGCGGACCTCCTTCTGCTTGTGTGCTTACAAGGCGGAGTGGACAGGCATCTGGGTAATATTTTGCTGTAAAACTTCCATTAACAGCGGTACTCTGTGCGACAAATGCTCACTGATGTGCGTCATGGCTAATATGGCCTCCTCAGGTTTATTATACCTTTATCCTCAATAGCTGTTAGCACAAGGTATTAAACGTTGAGAAATGTTAACCAGTTCTTTCTAAAACTGCTGCAACACAGCCGTTCGTACAGTAGTGATGACGTTTAACACATTCACGCCGATGGCCGCCCATATGGGCTGCCAACAACATGCGCTCCTGGGACGATGGCAGCCCATATGGGCTGCCAACTGATAATCGCTTGCCAGGCGCTAGGAATGGACAGATAGGTGGGCAAACCTCGTAATCGAGTGTAAAATGCTTTTAAATTCCTTCACGGGGAAAGTGAATAAATGCTCTCTTTTCGTAACCACTATTTGTCGTTTCTGATCGAAATCCTACTGTTATATGTTTAGATAATCTTTACGCATTGGACATTGCAGAAATTATTTTGTGACATTCATGTTTTTGTTCATTTACAAAACAAAATCTGCGGTTATGTGGTGAGGCGGCGGCCCACAAAATCGCGTCCGTCCCACGCGACCGAAAAGTGGAAAAGGGGCGTCGTCGTGAATGTGTTAAATTGCGGACCGCCGTTATAATTGCACCTCCGTAGGTTTTTGTCATCTCTTTTATCAGTGGCCAATAATCTATCGAAAATTTAACCAGTACGCAAGTACTTGATATATCCTGTGTCTGAAAAAGCAAACTGCTGATTTTGTAACTTAGCAAAATGCTGAAAAAATCGAAGATTACTATCCTTCTCCGCGTGGTGGCGTGCTGCACATGGTGCAGCACGCGGTCCGCAATGGGTTAAACATGGAAACAGCATGATTCTTTTCTTCAAACAATAATGTGGCGGCCTGTTCACCACAACCAGAACGAAAAGAGCAATAGTGTGGCATCCATTTTGGTAAACTCCGAAAACCAAGAAAACTGATACTCGTTCAATTTTCCGCCGCACAGCGATCACAAATATTAGCACAGAAACGCTTCCACATGTTTCTTGGGGTTCCATCACTAAGAGAGAACCTCGGGAAAGGAAAGAACGACACTATGGGCAGCCCCACCACGAACCAGGTGCAGCAGACAAGAACCTCTACCACTTCGAGGCTACCCACCCCATTACGACCCCCCTTACCACCCCGAACCACCATAATTGTTTCCATATTTGAGGCGTCGGCACGTTCCAACGCATGGTCTAATTTTGTCCATTTCGCCGATCATTTCCAAAGTTTCTCAGAAAAATATCAAGAGCCCATCACCAAACTGCACTCCTCTACTCCACCACCACACGACACGTTCTACACTCAACATCTGTCTCCGAATCCACCTCTGAAAAATTTAAGTACGGCCCCCTCCTCATCACGAACATACAAAACCAATGATGCTCCTCGTCCAGTGATCCTAAAAATTCATATACGACCTCATCGTTGGTAAGCCACTAAACTCCGCCCAAGGGCTCGTCCACAAGTGTGGTGGAGCTTTGCACGCTGCAACCAGTGATCACACATGGCACACTCGCATGGGTAAGTAATAAGAATTTTGCGATGGTTCGTACGAAAAAGGTCTAATGCCCAACAAACCGACCGACCGACCGATCGATCTATAAAAAAAGTTTGTGAGAAGGTCCAGAGTGAGGGAGATGCTTATGTTATGTTATGACAGTTGAGAGCAAAGATTCTTGTTTCAGACATAGCAGTTCAACAGATTTTTGGTTCCTTTGCGCCTCCTGCGCCTCGTACTAGATCGTAAAGAATAGTGTCATGAAGGATCAGCCACAAACATGAGGCCTTTTGTAGATGATAGAAAATGCGCTGTGCTCTCTGAGAGGACTTTTTGACCTGACTAATAATATTCAGCACCTCTTGGTTTCACTTGATGTTCAGGCCTCAGCATTGATAAAAGCAATAAAATGCAATCGATGACATCTGCTCCAGCTGATACCGATGACAAACATGATATGAAAAAGGCAGAAAACAAAAACCGCTATGGATTCATTGGATATAGGGATTTTGGTGTAAACGACGTGAACTCTGCGGAGAGCACGGCTAAGGCAAAGTAGAAAAGATCAAGCACTCACTAGTAGGCCTTGATTAGTGCTGGCAAAAAATACCTAGCAAGTAGTTCACTCCTGATGTTCCGAACTCAGTTATTGGCTCGTACCCTAGAGATGCTTAAAAGTGGTGTTTACGGGAACGAGTGATAGGGCAAGGTGGTGATGGCGATGATCAGATGATGTCTAATGAACGGGCTCGTGCGCCTACAACCGATGCGAACACAACAAGTTCCCTCCCGAACACATACCACATCAAATGTCTGTGGGGCTGACACACATGTCTGCAGATTCGACCTAGTTCACGCTCACTAGTTCTCTTTCTCACGAGATCGTTTTCATCGTTACACGATTATCACAACGCCCTCCGGTGACCGCATAGTTACCGCACCGATTGTCGTCAGCTAGTCACCGCTGCTGGAGCATTACGTTTTTTTCTAACCCTCGTCATTCGCTGGCTGATGCCCTCCGCTGTAATAACGCATTGAGCAGTTTTTTGTCTTGAGACTTCGTGTGCCTCGATCTGGGAACGCCCTCGCGAACCATTCAACGCCACGTTGCCGTGAGGCAAACGAATGTGCCACAATGACGGCCATGCATTCAGAATCGGAGGTTGCCATGCGCGGTGAGTATATTGAATCGTCTCATTTCAAGCTACTCCTTTTGTATTTTTTGCTCGAATTTCTGTCACTTTAATTCTCTAAAGCTCCTCAACTCGCATTTTTTTTCATTTGAACAGTGTTACGTCTTACTATAACTATGAAAGCATGAATAAGCTTAGCCGCAACGCGCGGTCACTGGAAGGCTTTAAGTAAGCTTCAGTTACCTAACCCAAACATCCTAGGAAAAAACAACTCCGACATAGATGGTACTGTGACTCGACTGTGCCATTTTCCCGCGTTGGTAGCTATACCTTACATATTTGAGAAGCCTTCTTCATATCGATATAAAAGTTCATGATGCTAGTTCACCGTATATGCTCGACATTGACAGTGTGCTAAATACAGTTTCTTCTCGACATGTTTTTTTTTCTCCAGCCTAGGTACGTCCAAGCATTTGGTTGCCAGGCACTGCTAATTCGGGTCCAAGTCACTTTAAAATTTCGAATTTATTTGTTCAGCCCGATCATTTTATGCCTCATCTTAGCCTCACGTATCATTCAAACATGTGGCCGACCTCTGCGGAACGAGGAAGGACATGATACAATATACCTAATACAATTCGCAAACCCCATAAAATTGTAAAGCTGCCTATTTTTATTTTGCTCCTATTCAAAGGTGTTCTCTACTGTTTTCAAGTAAAGTCGCATGCATGGCATTCCTTAGGAATGAGTATAAGCAATTCATCTTCATTCATCTGACTATGTAGTAACACTTTCAACTTTCCATAGAACTTCTGCTTAAGGCCTAGCTCAATGAACAGAGTCGAGAATGCTGGTCACTAATATTGAAATCAAAAATGCTAAGTGAATGTTCCATACAAGTTCTGAGCAGCCGAAATTGCTCAAAATGCAAGCACTTGGGGTGAGCTGATCTACTTTCAGCAGGAGTTGCTGTGTTGCAGTGATATATTTCTCGCTCTGTCCGTGGGTTTGCATTCCGGTACCGAATTTTTAGAGTGAGATCTACATCTAAATGGAGGTCTCATCATAAACAAATAGCCATTGTTAGCTCAGCTTTACGATGTGGAAACACAAAGCCGTGAAATTCTTTGACCCGACATCCGAAAATCCAGTCAGGCTGGCTCTTCCATCGGAGTGGTGAAGTTGAGGGTGTTGTGGAAACATTGACGACGTCATGGTTTGGCACAATGCAGTTCGTCCGGTACCTGCCCTGAATGGGGCAATCACTGTTCATTTTTTGTCGCGGAGTTGTTGAGCTGTACAGTACTGAGGCACATGATGAGAAAATTGCACGCCCCTTCCCGATAAGAAGTGAAGAAAATGAATCCCATATATTGAAGAAATCGGGAATCGAGCACCATCTTTTCGACTGTGTAATATTTCTACCATGAAATTCCCAACCTGGATGGCTTTTGAATTCAGTGGCGTGCTGTTGCTGTGGAAATCGGAAGATGCTTAGCAACCCAATTTTATGGCCGTTAGTGTACTGACATTGAAATATTATAGTTAATCATGTGCCGCAAAAGCTTTCAAACCAACTCTTCGCCGTATGTTTGCGTGCATGTTTCCCATGTTTCCCTTCTGCTGTAGTAATCCTCGTTCTGCATCTCCACCCCTACCCTTTGTTATGGTGACCGCAGTGGTTAGCCATGGTTACCTTTCCCGGCTTCATACACTGACGGTTTTGAAAATTCCGAAGTTGAATTCACGAAGCATCTAGGTACGACGCAAAAGAAAGTATTGACGCGGTTGAGCTACTAGAGTGTAATTCTACCAACCCATCAAATATCAGAGCTAAATAGAGGCGACAACTTAATAACTTTACTACGCACCCCAGTGCCAACGTGAACTCTGTTGCGAGTTACGAGGAAAGTGAGGGACTGCAACGATAGTACGCCGCATGTACCGCTGTTGATTTGGTTTCATGGCTTTGGCCATGGCCGCCTTCAAGGCATGATCGTTTTTCTTGGGTTTCGTACAGTCCTCGCCTGTTTCACACAAACTTACCATAGCAAAACTGCCAGAAGCCGTCATCTATGGACCGGGTAAATCCTTCAGATTATCATAGCACCAAAGCGCTGTGAAACAGGTTCGTCTTTTGACACGGCCCCTATTCACACTCACTTGTTTTCAATGTTGGACTTAACCACGAATGATCTGATTTTTCAAAATTCCCCGGTATTTGTGTAAAATCTGGCGCTCTTCTTGCTGAAGACGGTATGGTGATAGGCGCCCAAAGCACACTTCAAAGATTTTGACAGCGATAAGCGATAGCGATATTTTCGAGTTGTTGTCGTCAGATAGCCCATGATAGTAAATAAAAATAGTTGGTCTCGTTTGAGTTTTTCTTTTTTACGACTTAACCACACTAGGTGCAACGCGAGCAGCCTCAGAAGTGTGGAACGCTTAGCTGGTCTTAACGAGATTGCTCAGCAGAGGACGTGTAGGTTACTTTTAGCTAGGTGTGACTATTTCCCTCGGAATGCGAGATGCGATCAGAGGGGTGAAGTAAAAAGCTAAGTAAACCAGTGACATCACCTACCATCAATCCTACTTTTCTTAATGGGGCAGCCCGCAATGAGGTACTGTGCTTCAATGAGAGAGTACAGCAGAGAGATCATACTGGATGGGACAACGCAGACACCCCGCGTGTTTGGGCGTGGCACAGCAGGAGCTATTCACAAAGAGGTGAGCAAGGCCTTAGCATCTTTATCGTGCGCGTTGCGTTACACACTACCCGTATTCTAATGACATACTCTGCGAATGCGACTGCGAATGCGACTCGGAGACAGCTCTGACCACTTGGTCGCGCAATAAGCCATCCTCTAAAGCTGCTAATCCGCTCTGAATTAATAGAATACAGTGCGTACCAAAAGTATGTGGACACCCTGGAATCGATTCTCAGGAGTCAGCTAAAGGCTTTTTGTGTCATGAAACCTTCACCATTCAACTCCTAGTGGTCGATAACCTACAATGATATTTTCGGCAAAAGATTTCGTTCTAACTTAGCGAACTATTTTTCATGGAAAGTTTTTTCTTTGTATCAAAATTATGTGGACACTTTTTGAAAAACGGCAATATCTTCAGAATCTGAAATCGGTAGGCCTACCAAAGTTTCTAGTAAGTTGAGCCATTCTGTTTGGCATGCTATGAATGGGGTCTGGATACATGTCTTGCAGATCTGTTCCCAACTAGCAAATTTCACCGACGTGTTAGGTCACTTGTGATATTACTCTTTTGTTCAATGACGTAGAGACCGCGAACCACGATACCTCTACGTTTTCAATAAGGATGAAGTCTGAGGAATACGCTAGCCGACTTGCCAATCAAAGCCGTTGCGTTTAGCATTTTTCCAAATGGAATGGTGTCAGGGACCTCCCCTGCAAAACAAGTGATTTGCAACCATGACTTTTCGAAAAAGGTTGTAGCCGGGACTCAAGCACCTCATTATAATCCTAGTTGTCTACCTGACATGTTGGCAAGCCAAACTCCAATGTCCCCCTCCTTTTGGAACCACCCCAGACCTTTGATGAACATCTTCCGAATTGTCTCTTCGAGCACATCTGCGGGTCCGACCAAAGTCTCTCCAAAAACCTCAAGACCCACCCGAATAGTAAGGAATAAGCTTCTTTCTGCCAGTCGAGTTGGTCTATGAGAGAAATTTCCACAGAAAGTCTTTTATACTAATTTTACCATTTCCACGAAAGCACTGTCTGTGTGGGTTCAAAGTATCATGTTGTGATCCTTTTTTGAGTGGGAATTCCAACCTTGCCAACCTGAACCCGCATTCATATACAAAGCCTTCTTCATCTTCTTTCGTGTCGTGTGCTCAATTGATTGAATGAGACACCGATTGGTCTTTTTTAAGATCGGGAAGATCATTTATGCGTAAAGTTGAGTAGTACGAAAAGAAAAATTTGAGAAAATTAAGGCTATTCTTCTGCTGTTTTGAACAAGTAGCGATTGAGAACAACCCTCAGTCAAGGTCGAGAGCTTAGCATCAGGATTTCGGATTTCTCTCCAAACCTACGAGGACGCATGACTGGTTGACGTGCTATTTCGCAATAGGAAGGTTCAGAAGCATGGGGATCCCATTTCTGTGCTCGGTCTTCTTCAGAAAAACGCTTGCCGTGAAGAGGAATGATGCCAGAATAAGTAACGAAAGGAGAAGTAAAAATAGGTTAGGAAATCGATGCAAAAACTTCATCTGCCTCAGGGTGTCCACATAATTTTGATACAAAGAAAAAACTTTCCATGAAAAATAGTTCGCTAAGTTAGAACGAAATCTTTTGCCGAAATGTCATTGTAGGTTATCGACCACTAGGAGTTGAATGGTGAAGGTTTCATAACACAAAAAGCCTTTAGCTGACTCCTGAGAATCGATTCTAGGGTGTCCACATACTTTTGGTACGCACTGTATTAGTTTCTGAACATCGGGGAGATGATCAATGAAAACTGTAAGTGGGGACACGTGTGATGTACTGAGAGCTAGAAGTAAGACGGTAATTGATGAGCATGAATGAGCCGTAACATTCCGTAATCAATAACAAGAAGAGCAACACGGTCAGCTCTGCTAAGTTCCTCACTGCTTGTCTCGCCCTCAATTTATGTCAGCAGAAAATAACCGATATCTTTTGGACCTTTGCAATGAGTAGTATGAAGTATACAATTCAGCGTCCTGAACCACACCATTTCAACTAAAAATAAGATGGCTACATAGAATTTCCATTTAATCCCGTCCGTATCCTCAGTACGAAACATCGCCATATGTTCTTGCGAAATTGGATTTTACGTTCATTCTCATTTTTTAAAATTTTTCTCTCCAACGTCTCCTACTTTTATCTTGCTAGCACATTCATGCGAGTGAACATTAAGTGAACAAACGATTTCAAAATCATCGCTTCTTCATCACATAATCTGTTATAGGAAGAACTTTGTCCATTGGCCAACAGCGTCGTTTACCAAGTGCACATACCTGACCCTCGTGATCTGATTGAGTTGTCCACGAACCCGGCTCCCATGCCCCAGGGTCGCTTAATCCGTACCAGATTCAATTGAGCGGATAAAAACACTGGTTTCGCGATGCTGATCCCGCAACCCAATCTATAGGCCAAATCAATTCCAGAAGCCACTACGATCTCGAATTGAGGTTGAAGGTCTGGCGTATCTCAAAACGGAATTTATCATTCACAAGCTATTCATTTTTTTACGTTTCATGCTTTTGATCAGAGTTTGATTCGAGGAAAAAAATGGCGACCACACAAAAAGTCAGCTGTTCCACTTGTCACAGCGTGGGAGAGGACGATCTTTCGTCGGGTTCAAAAGCTTAGGAAGAGAAAATTATTAATTTTAACCTCCCTAACAGCTGTTCAGACAAAATGGAAGGTGTTAATTCTCGCTAGACTCATGCTAAAATACTTTTTCTGATGCATGTTTTCAGCTGCATTTACTATGCCTGCCGGTGTCTTCCGATTAAAGTTCTGCTCAGACTAGAGTGTTTCCCTCTTGTTCGAGGCAACCAATTCATCTTATTACACCTGAGGAAACAAACCAAGATGTTCGTTAGAGTCTTCAAAAGTTGGGATAAAAAGTTAATGTGTTTTATGAGAAGCCAGCATATCAAAGGCACATTCTGTAATCAAATGTGTAGTGGTCATTGCGATTAAAAATATACTTAGTTTGTGTTGTTGGTTCACCGATGATAAAAAACGAGAGATCGTGAAGAACTCTTAAAGTCGCATAGCCTACATACATATCGTATGGGCAAGAGTTACACTCAGCTTCCACGGAAGTTCGTCCTCTTCTGGTACGATGGACAAGAAGTGGCGCAATGAAACAATTTGATTCCCGTAAGAGCGCATGTGGGTTTGGGGATTTTTAGCTTTTCCCATCACTGGTAACCATGCACCAGAACTACTATTATATTTTCTTTTGAAAGGCAAGAATCAGGATTAAATTGATGGGTTGATTCCACTCAAATGTGAAAGTAGGGATGGGAGGTGGACCGCCAGTGGAGAAAAAAGGAAAGAAAATCCTGAAATACACAGGAAATACGAGCATTTTGCTCTATGCTGTGGAGAAGTTCAAAAGACAGGCAGGGAGATGAGAGATAATGTGAGCGCGGAGAGTGGTAGAGAAGTCCGAGAGAGAGCAGATCAACGCAGCGACGCAGACAAGATATCGAACGGTGGGCGGACCATGTTAAGTTTGGTGGAGTCTGTTAGAAGTCCATGGCGCCTAGGGTCCTAGTGACGCGTTTCGATGTAGAAAGGTGGCGCTAACCTTTGCACTTGCGTGCCCAGCACTTCTAGCCATGGTAAGGGCTTCTTAGGTGGGTCTGAGCCCGAACTTTGCCTTTAAGATACAATAATTCACACCTAACCAATCGCTAAAAGTGCATTCAAGTTTATGGAGCCAGTGATATCTTCTGAATGAAAATTCAGTAATGGTGCAAATTTTTTCGAATACATTTGTCTAGAATAGTTCCAAGTACGCTATAATATCAGGTCACCCTGTATGCTATCATTTCGAATGCTTGAACATTCCCGTCATAGCTTGATCCCTGACCTACTGAATCTCATTGGATTTTTTAATATTAAGCCAAATATTCGTGGAGTGGACAAATGTAAAGAATTCCCCTCATTGAAAGGGCACCATGGCAAGCAGTAGGCTGCAATGCTACTTTAAAGGTTCAGTACTAGCAAGAGAAGGAGTGAAAAAACGGGACAAAGAAAACTGCCTAATGGATCTCAAGCGAATAGTTCCACCATTCTGATGATCCTTCTAGACAATTTACCGTTATCCTATCTTCTATACCTAACCCCCCTTACTATATGAGCGCCCGCGGTAAGCGTCCTTCGTCTGGTATGTAGTGTCTAGTGATCGCTGTGCGTGGTGGTCGGTGTGTCGTTGTCGTCGTTCTGGATAGTTCTGTCACTGAAATTCCCTCAGCCTCCGGGATCACCTGGCGGAGAACCCGGGTCAAGTGTCGGGAAGGGTGGACTAGGGTCTGCCAACTGGTAATACACAAGACCATATTAGCTAAAGCGGAGCCCCGCCCCAGAGGCCGTGGACGTGTCGTACGCCACATAATTGTACCGAGACGGCAATGATTCATCATCGTTCAGTGTACACTACTGACGCTCGACACTGGGGCCAGAAGCAGTGGGTTAAGGTGGGCAATTGGTAAATGGTCACATTGCGAATTTTAATGGGGACCGCACCTGCCCCGGTGGGCGGGGCGACTTCTCTAAGAATGCACGTTGCTTCTATTGATAATTGTCTAACTCGGTCCTGAGGAGAAGCCGACAAGCTTGACGCAGAAAACAATTTGTGTGGAAGGGAGCAATGTCTAAGGTGTTTCCTGCACACATGACGTGGGCGGAGGCCCGCCCAGAATGGGCGGGGCGCGCTCTGAAGTGTACAGCATTTTCTACAAGCCCTCATAATTCGGGTCGGGGAAGTCTTAAAGAGCCGGAAAAAGGTGGATAGAGGTGTATGGGTAAGTGGACCGCGCAACGCTTGTATCACAGTGGTGCAGGCGGGCTTGAACGCAAAAGTGGGCGGATAGTTTGGGCGACACGAAAATTCATGAAGTCGGTCAGATGAAGTCCGTGGGCCGGAGATAAGGGAGGAATGGAGGTGGTGGATGAGTGGAACGGTTATGTCATCCCCCGGGCTGGGCCCGGGCGTTTTGATGCATACCCCAGTGGGCAGGAGATTTAAGCGACGCAAAATATAACTCCCTGCTCGCCCTTCAATCATGTCCCGCACGGGCCGGGTAAAAAATGCGTGAGTGTAGAGTGGCCCTGGATGGGTGGACTACTTCTAATATCACCACTTTTAGTGGTATCGGAGCATTGGCCCAGAACGTTGGCGGCAGATTAACCCCAGTGCTAAGAATATCGATAATGCTTGGGTTCCATCCAAGTCCTCGCGATAACGGAAAAAAGTGATCCCAGGTCAGTCCAATAATGTAAGGGACCGACGCTGCCCCCTCCCCGCCGCTCCACTGCCTACGCCGTTTGGATGCCTCCCCGCGCCCCCAATCTGGGCGGAGTTTAGCGCCGGTAAATTGTAATTCGCTCCGGCACAGTCCCGGAGTGTATGGCGAAAAGGTCGGATGGAAGTGGTGGACAGCGGCTGGAGACCCAGCTATTCACCCGCGAAGCGAAAGCTTGAACCCCCAACAGTGGGCGGCACGTTTGCGACGAAAAATTCCATCCCAAGTGGCCTCCAAGACGTCGCAGGAGGCCCCCCGGGACACCAGAGGCGGGCCATGAGGTGCGGCCCCCCCCGCCAGCAGCGAGTGGCGCGCCCAACTGTCATCTGGTGGGCCCCGGCGGCTCTGGAATCAAGATGTGTGCCGGCAGTTTCGCGGACGCCCCCCCCCCCCCGCCCCTCCCCCCCCCCCCCCCCGCCCGCAATTCAACCCTCCGCCTCCCCATCCAAGCCTCCCGCCCGACGGCCCTGGGCCGAAAAGGATGGACCTACGAGCGTAGGGCCTGGAACCCCGGAAGTGGAGGCCCCTATATTGTGCATGCGGTGGGCCGCCCCCCCCCTCCCCCCCCCGGCTTCGATCCAACCCAGTGGGCCGGAAGTTTGGCCGAAACGCATAATTCAAAACTCGGCTCCAACAGTCCCGGGAGGCACGGAAAAAGGTGGGTAGAGGTGGGTGGAGGAGTGGAACTTAAATACCATTAGTGGGCGGAGCATGGCCAAAGTGGGCGGAGTTACCCAGGAAAATTCATAACTTGGTTCCAAGAAGTCCTGGAGAACGGGAAAAAAGTGGATTAAGGTCAGCAAAGAAAGGGACGTTAACTGCTACGGTTTGGGTGGCTGCCCAAAATACTGGGCGCGATGTTTAAAACGCCCGAAATTTGTATCGGCCTTCCCGCTAGAAGTCCCCAGGGAGATAGGGAAGCAAGGTGGAGTGGCAGTGTGAGCTGGTGAGGATGGACGCCCCGCTATTCACGGTAACGCAGAGGCTTGACGCCAGAGGTGCGGCCAGCTTCTGCGGACGAAAATTCATCTCACCTCGCCTGCAAGATCACCTATGAGATAGGGAAAGACGGGGTATGGATGGTTGGCCCGAGGGACGAAGACGACTTAGCTGCTTCCCCAGAGGCTCCCAAGAAACCGGTGAACGAAAGGTACGAGGGTAGGGGCCACGATAAAAAAAAGGAAGGGGGACCAATGCTATTGGTTTATATTGTGGAGGTGGAACAAATTAAAGAGTTCCCCTCATTGAAAGGGCACCATGGCAAGCAGTAGGCTGCAATGCTACTTCAAAGGTTCAGTACTAGCAAGAGAAGGAGTGAAAAAACGGAACAAAGAAAACTGCCTAATGGATCTCAAGCGTAATATGGTTCACCATTCTGTGTCTTTCTATGTAATTACGCTTTATAAATAAATAATTATGCAAATGCGTTAGGAATGAGTAAGTCAACAAAAGCAAAACCTAGAAATCTGAAGATATTCCGAGGCAAGAATTTTTACAAAGGCAGAAACGATAGCCTTTCATGTTTTTGATGAACACGTTGAAAGGATCATATAAACCATGCAGAGGGTATTACGTTTCGAGTAGCTGCTTTCTTGCAAAATCGTTTACACCATGACGCACAGCAGTGGCTGGAAGAATAAGCAAAATACAGCTGCACCGAAAAAAAAAGAAATAATATTCTGACACTTAGAATGAACCGTTTTGATTTCCGACAACCTTTTTTTTTTTGAGAAGAAAACTTAACCTGTCCTCGACTGGTCTGCTTATACCATGCCTTTCAATGTGTATCGACACAAGGGTTACATGATGAAGACCCCCAAGCTTTCTGCGAAGGCGTCGTTTTTATCAAGGTTATTGAAAGGAGTGTAAAAGTCTCGGACACTCAATCATTTGTGCGGTATTAATGGCGAAATGACAGAATGAGGAAAATGAGCAATTAGGACAGGTCATTGATGAACAAGGAATCGTCGCGTTCGCTTTTACATCGAGGTAGAGAGTGGTGTCTTGGGATACGCTCGTTATGCCCTGCAGATTTTCGACAGCACAAGTGTCAGTCTCCTACACGCTCTTGGCGCACAGATATGCGACTTTTTCTTCTTCGCAACACTCTAATAAGCGATGAACGTCCAGTCACTTAACGAGGTAATCAATGTTTGTGATTTGAAGCCAAGCGAGAAGTTTAATATGCAAGTTTTGGAACGGCTAGTGCAGCTGTAACTATTGTTTTGGTTACGATGTTCGGAGATGGAATGTCAGAAGCAATGATTTGTGTAGAAGTTCTCAGAAACAGCAAAGAAGGACTGTAGAGCTATTTTTCATCTTAGAGAGCGAGAGGCCACACAAAAACCCTAATCCGGTTAATAATTCCCTTATATCAACTGAATTTGGATAACGCTTGAATTGATGGCAAGTGATGATATTGATAAGAGAAAACCAGATCTTTTCCACAACCCCATCTCTAATGCAGAACGCCGTTTCTCGAAAGCCCCTTGCTTCCATTATTGTATGTCGGCATACTTCAAACCATTTAAACTGCCCTAAAGTCTTATAGGTAAGTCCGCGAACTCTAGCAGCTCTTTCAGTTTTTCGAATTTTTTTTTACCAAAGCAAAGCTTTGTTTTTTCGTCTCATCCGAAGGGTGGGTCCCACTTGTGAAGTGTGGTTGAGATAGAATCACTATTTTTCCTAGAAGTAGTCCTTTAACCCTTTGACGACCGCCGTTATGAATGCGTCACTTCACTTCTTTCTAAATTTTTTCATCAATAATCATTAACTCTCCAACAATTTCACTATTAGTAATTAGCGCATTATTCCGCGAATTCGATAATGTATTTGTGTAGTTTTGAAACATAAAAAATGCCAAAATAAACCCCTAAAAACGTGTCGCCACCGAGCGAAAGTGTGGCCCACCGGCGGGCCACACGGTCGTCAAAGGGTTAAGCGGCAACGGATCACTTGTGAAGAGAGACAAAACTCGCAATGCGCTGTTCCCATTGAAACAAGAAAGGAGAGGTGCCAAATGGTGCGCATGTAAAAGAAACCAAGTTGAATGTTCAAAAACGAGAAACGGCACCCTCCGCCCTCTCCTTGATTTCAAATCTGGCCGTTGCATCAAGTAGTCCCTCGATACCACTAGTAGTTATTAATTTACCACTACCACTAGTAGTTATTAGTTTCGTTATGAAAAGATGTATGACTTTCTTATCATTATTCTATTTTCCCAGCGACCATGTCCAAATCCCGTCGTTGACTCCGGGAATCATATGGAAGTAACGTGCAATACAATCCATTACGGGGTCTCGATGAGCTGCTCATCAAGATAGCGCGAAAGAATCATCCACACGCGAAAGGAAAGCTGAACTTAGTAAAAAAAAAGTAAAGAAAAATCAAGGTGAGGAGGCTTGATATGAAAGGCAGTCCTGAGAAGAAACCCACGAACTCGCCCGGGGTGAGGTACCCTCGCCTTCAAATGACCAGAAATTGTGCAATTGCAGAAATTGACGTGGCATTGGCACACGTGGCTAAATTCTCGATGAAAAGGTGACATCACGTGTGCTCAAAGATGTTCTTGAATCGATGCCACGTTAATGCCACGTCAATTTCTGCAATTGCACAATTTCTGGTCATTTGAAGGCGAGGGTACATCTTGTTTCCCTTAGGCTCCTTTCATATTGTGCCGTTGCGGACGTTGCAGTCCGTGCGGACGGTGCGCGAACGGTATGGAGAAAGTGAAGAGCGTCAACACGCGCACTGACGCATGTCACGGTCGGTAGCTTCCTATCCGTAACAGTTTCAATATGTTTTCCTTCTCATTTTTGATGTTTTGTGCCGTCTTGCTTCCGTTCCTGTTTTTTTTTTGCTCAAAACTTTCGCTTTTTTGTATGAGATAATACCTTTGCTCACTGATGGTTCATCTGGGGCTCAGCGCCCCGAGCGTTCGGATGCAAACAAAGCTACTCGTCCAGTGACAACTGAAAAATATTGACTGGCAAAAAAGGAAAAGTCTGTGTACTAAGTGGGTTGGGGGGACCACGCGGCGGCGCGGCGCTCTGTTCGTCTGCTTCAGGGTCAAGCGTGCGTTGAGGAATCCTCGACATGTCACAGAGGGGGGGGGGTCGTATTGGCCCGCTGGGGAGGGATCGGGCAATTCTTAGTGACTTTAGTGTTTCATCACCACACAAGTCAAAGGATCCGAAATTCGCACGTTTTCTAGGGATATTTTATCTTTCAAGTAGGTCCTCAAATCCAAAGGGATGTGAAGCACACGGCGCATCCCAGAGTGGGCCCAGTTGGTTGCGCGCGCTTCAGCTACGGCTATCTTGATAACGAATCTTAATTCAGGAAGAATCAAGAGGGTTCTGAAAGAGTTCATGTTAAATTACAGAGAGGAGTACACTATTCAACAAGAAACGCAGCCTTCAGCGTCAAATTCACAAGCATGTAACCTTTAAAGTTGAGACCGCTAAACAATTTTACACTTTTTGCAGAGAGAAAAGCACGAGGATTTTGAATCTGCTCCTACTTCAGTATGTAATCGCCCCTGAAGGAGCTATAGTCGTTGAAATAGTGCTAATGTAGCGAAAAAGTACCTTTCGGCGGTACTCGGGCAAAAATCCTCAACGTGGCCATTTTTTAAATAGTGAACGTATTTAGCAGTTTAGTTGCCTTAGAAAGAGCAAATCTTCTAGTTTATGATGACGTATTAACTTTCCAGATTGCATGAGTTTGAACGGAGTTATGGCTTTGGAAAGCGTAAAAACTCGCACTCATCACGAATTTTCCTCGTTAATTTTGCAAAAATCCTCAACGTGGCCATTTTTTGAGTACTGGACGTATGAAGCTGCTTTAGCGACCGTTTGATAGAGAAAATCTTCTAGTTTTGTATGACGTATCAACTTTTTGAATTTGACGGAAATGAAGCAAGTTATTGCTCCGGAAAGTGTAAAAACTCGTGCTCGTCTCGAATTTTCCTCGTTATTTGATCTAAATTTGTTATTTCTTATAACTTCCTGTAATTTCTGATTAGAAAAAGCTCTTCACAAAACTCCCAAATCAGCTTTCAGATTGAAAATTCGTTAACTTTGAAGAAAGTTATAATCATTTGAATATTTGTTCAAATTTCAATAGTAAATAAGCTGCTCGACGGTCAACGCCAAAGCCCAGTCAACACACAGCTGGCGAAGGCTTTTACAAGGCTTCTTTTGAGCGAAAGGGGGACGTGTAAATTGAGAACCATAATTGTAGTACTAGAATATGGTAAGCCTTGGAGGAAATAAACAAAGAAGAGGTGTTGTCATAGTACGCCATTTCTAGTGACTAGTTTGACGTTTTTTTGCTCCGTTTCTCGTTTGCTCGTTTGACAGGACTCGTCATTAATGATCATTCTTTGACTTTTTCACTTTTATACTTTTTAAACGAGTTTTTTTGTGAGCGATGGGGTAGCAGGGCTTTTTTATGAGCAGTTTTGGTGGAGAATTAAACAACTTTTTCATAGTTCGGCTTTT
>MU869023.1:32942-56751 GCA_036418205.1 Ostertagia ostertagi
CACATCAACACACTCCGAGCAGCATCTGAGGAACAACTCCAATCATTGGAACCATTTTCATCATGATTATTGTGTTTAATTGTTTTAGATTCAAGTAACATAGCTCTTTTATTGTACTTCTAATTACCGCTTATTTTCCCCTTGCCCCATGTTGTGGACGAACAATCGTCGTCATATCAGAACAGAAATCTATCTCACTCATTCATTTCAGGGTGTGCTGAAATAGTCACTTATTTTTGTTAGATTTTATTACAGCTTATGCAGCTACCGCTTCATTTCGCCCCGCCCCAGTGTTGTGGATACACAACCTATGTAACTCCTAATAGAACTAGGATTCATAGAAATGATTGATAACATGCTAGTTCAACTTATTAACCATAGGCATAACTTGATATGAGTATCTCTTGAGATGATACCGCAGGCATGACCCGGCGGTATCATAAGTGTGCAATCAAGTAGGTTCTGCCGTCGGCGCGGTCCGCTCTTTCATTCCCCAAACTTGAGTACCACCGCTGGCCCCCTACGGTCCAGCGACGGTACGATATCTGAGGACCGCCCACATATTGTGTATATAAACCCCGTGAATGTATTATTGTGGTCGATACTTGTGCTAAACGTAGTAATAAATCCTTGTTGCACGTCCTTAGTACAGTCTTCCTTTGGTAATCCACCAAATCGTCCATGTTCTCCTCGCGGAAAAATCATGCTTTTATTTCAGCCATAAATCACTGGCTTGAGACTCATTATCCACGATAATAGTGAAAAGAACAGAAATATTGCTTTCGTTTTGTAAAAATTCGAAAAATCGAAAGGCTGCTACGCGTTCAAAGTGCCCACGGACGTCTTTCACAATGCTGGCGACGGGGATGCTTCAAACTTGGTTCTTGGAGTGCAAAAGCGCAAAACGCGCGATGTCATCAACGTGTTAAAGATGAACACTAACGAACATTGCCCTGCTGCCGATCTGCCAAAACATGCATGTAACACGTGTTTAATGGATGTCGCTGATCAATCACAGGTTGCTTTGGTTAGCTCGAAGTCGACTGAATCGACTGCTCTCCTACGCACACCCACGTAACCGTCATAGGAACAATGGGGCAGTCGAACACAATTGTGACAGTCCATTTTGCGTGTTCCTCGGCATTTGTGAAAGGATTTGTCCTGAAACTAACACTACCTCTTCATAAATTCGTTACTGGTGGTAGATTAAAGATTTTCTGATGTAGACGGACTGCTTTCTGACATGAAAAAAATCAAGTAAACTGAGCAAAACGATGTTCAACCCGTGTCAAAATCTGAAGCCGCATGCGCGTCATGCTATCGTCATTGTGTTAGAGGCAGTTGTTATCAATTTAGCCACCACTAGAATACATGGAAGGAGGGTTTGATGCCAGCTCATTAGAGTAATTGCCTGCAGTTCTCCACAAGATGTCCTAGATACCAATAAGCCCCAGGGGTTAATGGGAACAACTACAAACAACGATAATATTCCGCAAATACCACTCTGGGATCGAGAGGGGTCTAGCCAGCAATGTCATCAATTATCGCAACACATAAACAAAATATCGCAGACTAACTTCCAACCAGAATGTTTACTGTTCGGAGAAGATCACAAAAGTTATGTTCATAATTCTAGTGAAGTTTCCCAACATACCACTCGAGAAGTTAACAAATCCGGGGAACGGATCGTTGGTATGCGGCACGACGTCGTCTTGTGAGGAGACCGTGGGATCGCGTCACAGGACCTAATGCTGAGCGGTTCTGTGGCAGCTTGAGGCTACGTGAACTCGGTCCTTTGAAAAGCGTCAATGCGCAGCCGTCGTCTGTGCGTCTCACTTGGAGAGCTTCTTTTTCATTTTTAACTTTTTCGTGGCCCTAATCTCGCACGCTCAAAATTGCCGTAAGGTGGCTTACGCACTTTTATGTACCTCCAAATTGCCTTCATTTCCCGTTTGCTCATGTATCTCCCCCTTGGTACACACAACACATTGCGGACCGCCCGTTGTATGAGTACCTCTATATTTTTCAAGAACGAATCAATCTGAAATTTCATTATAATGGCACGTATAGGTTTTCCGGCTCTGGAAATGAGTGCAAACAACTCAGGAACATTGAAAGGTCTCCAAATAAGTCGGATAAGCCATGCTGTTTCGTGTGGAATCGTGCGCCACATGGCAGCACACGCGCAAAGCAATGTGTTAAAGGAATCCTTCGCGGAAAATTCTTGCATTCTTTCTTACATGAATGTGTCAGTTGTGATCACTGGAAACAGCACACAAAGTTTCACGCATGAAGATTCGGTTTCCGAAGAGAAACAAACGTACAAAAACTACACGTTATGGACATCGAAGGTAATTCGGGCGGAGCCAGGCGAGGCATGGAAAGAAGTTGGCCTTTGGCCGGCTACGTATCAGGCGACGCAATGAGGAATCGGGTTAAAGCGCGCGATTTCGGAGAGTAGAGACAAATCGATCGATAGAATAGGATGGAGTAGAAGTGTAAGATGTGAATGCAATAAAGCAGAAGGCCAGAAAGAGTTTCTAGTGAAGGCACTCCAAGAACCAAGTGGAAGCATCCCCGTCGCCAGCATTTGTGAAAGACGTCCGTGGGCACTTTGAACGCGTAGCAGCCCTTTCGATTTTTCGAATTTTTACCAAAACGAAAGCAATATTTCTGTTCTTTTCATTCTTATCGTGGATAATGAGTCTCAAGCCAGTGATTTATGGCTGAAATAGAATCATGATTTTTCCGCGAAAGATTCCTTTAAAGCTGCGGTAAGCCCTGTTCTCCATCGTCTGCATTATAACCTTTTTGGAAGGAGAACATGGACGAGACCCCAAGTTTGAACACCTTATCCTACGAAACTACGCGTTGTTCTGTTTGTAGGAGTAATACGGAAGCACTGAATTTCCAGCAGCTGCTGGAATCAGTGCACCACCGTTTGAAGAATGACGAAGTAGGACCCTTTCTGCAGTGAAATCCTCCAGCGTGACACTTAACGGACTTCTCTGCAAGGCGACGTCGAGCTGTGTGCTAACATCGCTCTTACCATATAAGTTGCCTGTTTCGACTGCATCAATTGGGAAAAGTAAACAGACCCAATGGAATTTCAACAGAACAACACGGCTCTTCTGATCGCTGCATTACTCTTACTATCGAGCCTTTACGGTTTGTATATGAAACAAAGCATACGTTTGTAGTTTTCCTTGGAAAACAAAATCATATCTTACGGGGTGTGGTTCACTAGGACAGAAAGCGGCTTTTTCGCGTTTCGCAGCGCGAAACATTTTCCGCTGCGGGAACCTCAGGTCACCGCTGATCATAGTGGACCCGAGCTTCCCGCAACGAACAATGCTGTCCTAGTGAACCTTGCATTTCGGTCATGGAGTCATTTGATTGTTGATTGAGTATCTGTAGTCGACTCTCCCGCTTTTCTCGGCGAGAAGCCCAGGTCCTCTCACAGTAAGCAGTCCAGAGCTGTCGCGCGCATTTCTTGGTAGAAAATGCGAAAATTCCATTGTTAGCTTTTCTGCACTGTGCCATGGCTTCTACACGCAGTCAGTGCACTCGGCGTTTCTGAAATCTCAAGTTAGGTAGTGATCGGTTTTGCTATATTTGCCCAATACACACAACAGAAAATTCCTCGGGTCAATTTGAACTCATTCGCTGGACTTTTGGTAGGCTTAGTGTAGGGATAACCTTCAGATTTGAGGCCGTCTTATCAAGTTAGAAAAGGAGCTTCTCTCTCTGCGAGTCAGATTGAAATTCCAAGTGCACAGCTGACTTCAGCTTTGTGGTTTTGATGAAATCCTTTTCCTTGCTATTTCGTTTCCCAGCCCGAGCATTTAAAGGAGAAAGGGCGGAAGTGGTGTAGTGGCAAGTGGCACGCTTACCACGCGAGCGGTCCGGGGATCAAATCCTGGGTCGTGAGTCGCCCGGGCCAACCAAGCCTTCCATCCCTCCGGGGTCGGTTAATTGGTACCAGACTTGTCTGGGAGGATAAAAACACTGACTTGTACATCGGCTGGCCCCGCAAGTCATTGTATAGGCCACATCGCATTCAAACGCCACTACGAATGTACAAATGGAAGTAGAATGCGTGCCGCATCCCAAAAAGGGATCAACGGCAAATGCTTTATCCTTTATCCTTTATCCCGAGCATCATAAAAGTTTACCCAATTTCCCAGTTGTAAGAATAACCCTCTATCACGGAATTACGGCCACTTTGTGGGACCGCTCGGGACGCCCAGCGTATTTTATGCTAATGTTCATTTTGCTTGTATAGATAGTTTACAGCGTGACCGGAGACATTTTATTGAAAACTTTGGAGCTCATGCTGTGAAGGGGCTTTGAAGTGATTGAGCCACAGACAGACTTTGGACTAACCTCTGGAAGGGTTAGACATTCTGGGAAGGACGCGGAGCATATTATCCCCCGCGTTCCCCCCACCCCTCTTGGGCTTGGTCCTGGTGTCACCTACCAGCGATTTTAATCCACCCTACGACCATGAGCGCCAAAACATCGATTTAGGACTTAGGTAATTTTCCATCACCGTCCTCAATGAATATTCTAGACTGCATGCAAGATCATGTCAAGGTGACAGTGTAAGCGCATTGTAGTCACATCAGTCCTTCACTTCAGCAACATGCATGGTGGCCTTCAACAATATTGATATTGATTGATTCTCATGGTTGTGATGCAAATCCAAGCTCCATGTAGCGGCTCGTTCTGGCACGTATTCTGTTTTATGATTTCACGTCATTGTTATTGTGCCCTTCACGTCGTCCAGCTTTCATGTCAACCCCTCCCCTCACTGAATCGACTTTGTTTACATAAGTAGTATCCATCAGGATGATTACCTGTACTGCAGAAGTGTATCAATGTTTTGGCATTCAGTCAACCATTTCACAGTTGAAAGCCATTTACGGCCATCAATATCCCGTTTTCCCCGCTTCCATCCAGCAAACTACTCTTTTAGGTCTGCAGTCGTTCCTCTTAGCAAACAAAGAGGCCATATTGTCTCTGTTGCAAAACATGGAAAGGCAGGACTATGAACGCGACACTGTGAGTTTCATTAATAGATATTATGGCACCCACACATATCTTTTCGGAGGAGGGGGAGACGTGAGCATTCAAGTGAGTAGGCGTTTGCAGGTACTTGGGACTAAACCTTAGGGAGGAGGATAAATTCTGGGGAAGGATGTGAGCAATTCGTGTTCTCCCTGGCGTTTGTTCCTTCACCTGTACTTACCCTAGTGTGTCTACCACGGGCTCTGTTCTGAATGTCCCCCCAAGGCCGCGAGCGTCGATATTATATTCTTATAAAGCATTTTCAGAGCAGGGAATGTGTTGTCGTGCCCCAGAAGGGGCGTGGAAGGGGGGGGGGGTTCTGACTGGTGATAATGCGGACAAAATTTCCAATGCCCCTTACAACCAGGCGTTTCGCTTGTTTGCAATTCATTGCTATTATGATCGAATCCTTTTTTTCATTTATTGTCTATTTATCTAGGTTTTACAAATTTTGCCAACCTTTCTTAAATTTTTAAGCTTTAATAATTATGTGAGCGATCTCTATTCATTTATTTGTGCTAAGTAGGCAAAATAAAACTTTTTCGCATAGAACTTTCTGACTGCTCAGTTGACTGCCGGGGAAGTGGGGGGGGGAGAGAGACTTGGAAGCAAAAATGCTACTAAAGGCACAACTCACGATCAAGTTTGTGGGTTTATGCCACTCATATTGAAAGCAAAAGTGCAAATTGAACCAACAATGGAGAAAAAGGAAATCAACTTCGTGGAAACACCGGAGTATGAGCGAATAATGGGCGCTGATACGACAGAACGACAGGCGGAGGTAAAAATTGTGTGGCGGGGAGCGATATACAGATACCGCAACAATGGGCGCGCACCGTATCTTGGGGCGTGCACTGATGTGTGTACTAAGCTCCTAGCTTGTTTCCTTACTGAGTGGCGAAGGAGATACCAGCTCTGCAGTTACGAGCTTGAGCAGCCCCATTCGCAACAGAATTTGCATCAATGAACCTGGGCGTGGGTTGTGCCTATAACAGTGAACTGGGGTTGAAATATCAAGGCGAAAACCACACAAAGTGAGGGCGGCTTTGTATGACTGAAACTTCCAACCAGATAGAGAACATATAGAAGAGGACTCAGTTGGGGGACACCGCTGATGGAAAACATGAGTCAGTTAAATGAGGCCCTGGCAGTTAGTAAAAGTCGTCTAAGGCCGACGTCATAGTTTGCGAATCGAGCGAATCGCTCGATGCGAGCGTTGCGCCAGCGAGTCGAACGTTGCACCAGCGAATCGAACTAACCAGCGACTCAATAGTGGCGGGACCAACGTTCAAAGCAGGGTCGGTCCTATCGTTGCTACTTTTCGAAAAATTTTTACGACCCCCCTCCCCCAAGGTGGATTTGATACGACCCCCTTTTCCCTACCTCCACCATCCATCTTCCATCAAAACCCCGCCCACTTTTTCCTCCAAAAATGCCGTCGAGCGGGGGGTATATAGTCACTCTGAAACAGTAAAAATTTCCCAAAATTCCTTCTATTTCCACCACATTTTTCTACCTATAATCCCACTCGGGGGGGGGGGGGGGGGGCGCGGGGGGGGGTATATACGCGCGCTGAAACGGCAAATTTTCTCCCGCGCCGCTCCCCACTCATCATGCGCAACTTCTTACAACCGAAGCAAGTACGACCCCCCTCTACAAACTCATCAAAATACGACCCCCCCGTTGCTACTTGTAGCAACATAGGGTTGACCCTGGTTCAAAAGGAAGGCGCCTTCAACCAGTGCTCAGCGTGGCATGGGCCTTTGAAAGTGCGCGGACTTCCTCGAATTGGGTCCGCACGTATTTGAGGGCTGGTACATCGTTCGACTCGCTGGCGCAAAGTTCGATTCGCTGGTGCAACGTTCGATTCGCTGGCGCAACGCTCGGATCGAGCGATTCGCTAGCGAATCGCTCGATTCGCAAACAATCCGGTGCTAACTTTGGGGGGGGGGGGGCACGCGGCGGCGCGGCAGTCTGCTCACCTGGGCTCTCTCGAACGAGACAGTGTAAACTCGAACATTCCAGCTTTTCACGCATGTCAAGTGACTGCCCCCACCCCCCAACCCCCTAGACTGGCTACACTCCCCCTGGCCCACGGATTTCCGAACATGCCAGGCGAGCAGACTGCCGCGCCGCCGCGTGCCCCCCCCAACTAAGTTAGCACCAATGACATCGGACCTAAAAACGCGGATCTTATGTATTTGGTGGAAAACTCAGGTGGTATCAGGTTGAGCATAAGGTTGATCCCACTGGGCCTTGAGGTGACGGAGAATGATTTCATCTGGAGAAATTATTGCGGATTGGATCTGCTTCGGTATTTCAGGTAGGTCTCCAGTGTATCATCGAAAGTCACGGACGGCTCGAGGAAATGGCAGTGCAGCGGTCGTCTGGGTTGGTGGCACCGGGGTAGGGAGGTGGCGTTGAGCCGCGCGGGGGGCGTGAGACTGTTTTGTTGCTGATTGAATTGTTTCTTTTTCTGATAATCTGGGGATTTATGTTGTGAGGTAGCAGGAGCGGGGTAATATATGTAGGTGAGCGGAGCTGTCGGGTCATTTCCTTGTGTCACAGGAGGCGGTCGCGTTGTTAGGTCGAAGATTTAAATCTCTGTGGATGCCGATGTATTCGTGTATTTCTTCTAGTGGAAGTCGGTTATTAAGAAAAAATGTGCATTGATGTGTTGGCTAGGCTCTGTGTTTGTCGGGTGGGTTAGCCGTTGTTGAAGTTGCTTAATTAAGGACACACTGGCACGCGTAATTGGGAGCAGCTATTGAAGGATCGTGGTCGCAGCGCGATCTTGATTGTCGGGAGGTTAGTCACTGCAGGAGGATCACTCTCGTTTCGATTGCAGACAGAAAATCACGTGGCACTACGTGGGCTGAATTTCGATGTGAATGGTGACGTCAAGCTGGATGATGAAGAGGTCTTTGATTCGAAGCGCGTCGAGTGCAGACCATACACCACAAGTGACGACGGGCTCCATAAAATGTAATATGGTGCGCTCGACGGGCTCTGGTTTTCTGAAATAAAGGGTATGAATAGTTTGTTGCTCCTTGCTCACAGCCGGTTCCTACGAAAGCTTTATTTCGCGAAGTGTTTCAGAAGCTCTGATATGTCACACCTGTATTGGTACTCATCATCCTTCCGTTTATTTCGCTCAGGGCTATATTAGGCTTCGCAGCTCTTTTTGCAAAAGTTATAATCAGTTCCCAATGTGCTTTAAAAAAAGAATGATGCTTAGCTTTTGATAAAAGCTTGAACATGGCTATACAACAAGCCTGCTGATATCATGCAAATTTATTTGCATGGCAAATATTCACATTAAGAATATGTATATTTGCAGATCCTACAGCACGGAAAAATCAAAGGAGACCAAATCGTCGACGTCATCGACATCATCGCGCGATAATTTATTCGCACGAATCGAAGAGCGTCGCATACGGGTATACTCGCGCTCACGCTCCAGGAATCGTTCACGATCTCGCAGTTCCTCTCGAACGCCGTTACGCAGTGCACGTTATCGTGATGCGTCGCCGAAAAGACATCGCGAGTACAGGTAGTGTTTGGTCGTTGCTTGAATAGACATGTTTGATTGTGCGGTTCATCGGGCACCGAGTGAGGCGTCAGAAGAGACGCGAGTGCTTGTGACACACTCGAAAAAGGTGTCTGTCAGGGGGTTACTTTGCGGCAGCGTTTAGCATACGATCTATGTTCCGCACAGAAGATTAGTGATTACGGCGCCACTGCCCTGAGCCTAGCTTTTACGTCGCCTAAAGGTGGGCCTCCTGACCGACACCCATGTACTTAGTAATTCGTCATATCGCGTCGCAACCACTCGCGTCACATCCGGCACGGCGTTGGGCACCACTGTTAATTAGTGAAGACTTGCGACCATTGCGATGGCGTTTGGTAAAGGCGTACTGCCGACACTCGTGCCAACTAAAGTGTTGTCACTCGTCATATAGGAGATGCGCAACAGCTTGTCAGCGTAATAGGTCATGTAACTGAAGCGCGACGATTCCTATACGGCTTAGCACATGGTCGCGACCAGTTTCTCTTCGATAAGACCGGTGTCAAACTTTGTGAATCGCGTGTACGAGCAATGCGCCAGCGACACGACAATGTGGTAAAGTGGTGAGATTTCCTTTGTACAGTCCAAATCTCGAAGTCTGATTGGGCGTGTCACCGGAAATGACGTGGCAGCCACCGCACTTGATAGAAGTTGCGCGGATAAGCTGCTTCCAACACGCTTTGCTGATATCTGGCGGAGTATTTTATCCACACAACATCTATCAAGTGCGGTGGCTGCCACGTCATTTCCGGTGACACGCCCAATCAGAGTTCGAGATACCGACTGTACGTACGTCAACGTGTTTACAGGAGAAGCTCACCACTTACCCATACTACCGTCGTTGGTGCACGTTTGTAGCCCGTGATTCGCTGGATTTGCAAAATCTGACTGCGGCCCAAGTGTGATCGGTGGCTCTTTCTAACAGCCGCCACCGTAGTGCACCCATCTGCAGAGCATTACTTGCTGGGGAACTTTGTCGCATGATCACACTACTTGGGGTAAAGGGTCCGGATCAAAGATATGACGTTCGTTTTTGGAGTCAGCCTCGAATTTATTCCGTCAGTTTTCGATAGAAAGCTCACTCGCACGAGCCACTGATGGTCCTCATTGTGAATATAGGGTTTGCCGCTGCAGCCTTTTGGTGTCGATTTAGATGGCAGTCGAAAACGCAGAAGTTTGAAACCTCTACACTTTCTTCAGCACTACCAAGAGTATTTCAAATTTTGTATTTAGTATTTCAAAAAAGATCAAATTAGTATTTCAAAAAAGTATTTTGAGCGTATTACAATATTATCTTTACCAGAACCTTTCCACGTGCAGGTAATCATGCCTAAATTCCGACACATCACTCCAAGGCTGTAAAAACCACGCACCTTTAATAAATCTCATCGACCCTTTTTGTCCTTAAAGGGCAGCTCAGCAAAAATGTAATTCATTATTGTAGTCCACGTGAAATCCCCTACAGCACGTAAAAAACCATCTTGAAGGGACGCACACCCACGACCTCTCTTGTCAGGCGACAGGAGAGTGTGGTATAGGCTTTTCAAGCTCCAAACAAGCCTAACTTCTTGAAAATCTTATTTCGAAAAATTTAAGCTGGCTTGAGACCTACTGTATTTCTTCATTTAGAAGCTCACAGAGCTCACGTACACACTCAGCGATTTTTTTTGCTATGCAAAAGAAAATTGAAATTTCATAAGAAGGTTGCACTTATTCAGAGGGTCATAAATAATGAAATGTGACCTTATGTGGGGCCCTAAAAGAATTTCGAACGCTCAATTTATTTTCTCTTCAGAAATTGCTTGATCTATCCTGATAGCGCAGTTTATTCTTTCTCAAAAATCACCCGTCCGCTTCTTACTATTTGGAAGGGCCCCACCGTGTCTTCGATGGCGTTGCGATGCGAAGGATTAGATGTTACAAAATGAGAAAGAGCCAGCGGATGCGAAGGGATGAAATCGCTGGCATTGAGGCATACCCGTTTAAACGAGTTCTAGGCGTTAGCCAGGTCTTAGCAAGTACGTAACCACGACTTGACCAAAATGCACACGTTCAGATAAGATGACATGACGTATATTGGGATAGCGCGATTGGGATATCTCCCTTTGTTGCGGCTTGTGGGACCAGAACGTTCTAATACATGTGTCATGATCGAAGCGTAAGCCTGTAGCTACCATCTAGTCTCGATTTAGACAAAATTTCTAAATACGCGCACCGCGGTTATGACTTCAGCATTTTCCGTGGGCTAAATATGGCCCTTCCCCGTTCAACTCGGCTAAACGGGCCGATAACTCTGCAAATACAAGGAGTCGTGTTTAACGGTAGTACACATTACTGTTTAAATAAGTAGCTTCCGCCTCCCCATCGCAAGCCTCCGCGAATTAAAAGTGGTGTTCCAGGTCCTGAATGGGCTGCAAAATTTCATGGTAACAGACAGCCTATCTTACGATTCATATTAGAATAACGTTGCAGGTGTGATAACGTGTCGCAATAAGCCTCACTTCTGATCCCTTCAACGCTGTTTTGAGCTAGGGTCGTCGATAGTACCAAATCTACAATGCACAATGTGTAGACAGTAATCGACAATTACAACCGGAGATATGAATCAATCGAGATCATGAGCATTACAATCAGTCATAGAACGCAAAGCAAATCAATACGGATCAATAGCATCAATAGCAAGTCCAAACTCATCAAACAAAATCCTCAGTCATCCGCAACCGAGAATAAGGAAGACGGTAATGGTCACATTGTGCTTTTGCACTAACTTTACATTATAGCTGGCGCGGACAACGAAGTTTGTGTGCGATGATCAAATATAGTGCTTCATAACTCGCATAAGAGTCATCATAATTGACTGAAAACACAGCGAGTGTTAAGCAAGAATCGATGTATGAATTATGGTGTCTTGGGTTGTGTAGAAGAGGTCACCGCACGACGTACGCACACCAGCACTCAAAACTTGCACGCCATTTGAGGGTGGGCCGCCTTGTGGGATCACTGGGCGGAGCTTGCGCGAGCGGGTCGTGCAGAAAACGTTTTGGCGGTATGACCACGATTATCCTTATGCAGAGCTCACACTTCGCGTCGCATCTTGTTTGAAAAAGGAAAATTTTAAGCACGAACGCTCGCGCAACGCTGCCCGCATACCTTACTGCGAACTTTGGCTCTGAAACGTGAACTGAATATATGCGCAACGACGCGCCGTGACCTTGTACACCCTTCATAATATTGTGTAGCTATTCATTTACGAGACATTTCACAACAGAAGCGGCCGTTTAAGTCGCTCTCGTTCACCACCACGTGACCACTACAGATCGAGATTTCGAGACGGACGTGAAGATGCCCGCCCCTGCAGGTTAGTCGCTTCAGATTGGTCGGGTCAACCTTAGATCTATGTCCATTGGCTAACGCCAAAGCTATGGTAATATGAGCACTCGTCAGATGCGTTGGCATCTTTGGAATGAACGTCGATACTTCGGAACGGGATTTGGAGAACATTTTTGGCGAATTTGGAGAAATTGACTACGTATGTCGGCCTGATTAACCTCCGTTGTTATTTCTTTTGCAAAAGTCCATTAAGATGTCTTTTGATAATGTGAAAAAAGGTTTTTTTTAGATAAAAATTGTTCGTGATCATGTAACGGGAAGAAGCCGCGGGTTTGGTTTTGTCTACTACCATAGAACGCGGGACGCTGCAGCGGTAAGTGAATATGGTAGTATATCCTACCCATTTTCCAGCACCTCTTTTTTTAGTCACAGCATTATAAACAGGACTACCGTCCCAGACTGTAATCGGCAGCGTCCAAAATATTCTTATTGATTCAGCTTGTTCCTATGTTGATCCTATTTCTGCAGATGATTCCTGTACAGCTCACATTGGTACGCTAACAACAAAATAAAGTAAACGCTCCGCTCTAGACCAAAAAACACCTAGTGTTTTCGCGAAGAGGACTTTTTCTTTCCAACCTTTCTATATTGCTCCAAGATCTCCCTTAACTGAATTCTTGAAGTTTCGAAACCCAAATACTCCTTATAGCAAGCCTTTAAGGCCAAAGCAGAGCTCAAAGACGCACGTATCGACGGAATGAGAGTTCGAGTAGACTTCTCCGTCACCAATGGTTCTCCATTTTATCGAGGAGGGATAAGTGGACGCACACGAAGGTACGTAAGATTCACATGCACATTCGCGTCCTTCGGGGCGAACAAAAACGGTCAGTGTGTAGTTGCAATCAGGCACAGTCTCCACCAGTCTTTTTTCAGGCTATCTGATTCCTCACGGTGAACGGGAATGTCGATGACGGCAACACCAGTCTTCTAAACGGCGACTTTCTATGCCACTTTTGTTTTGCGGAGTACTTTTGTTTTGATTGCTAATAAAGACGTCTTCATGTCTATAAAGTGATGGCAATGCTGCAGAAAAACTCAGGTGAACTCTATTTATATGCGCATGCATGTACCCTCCCCTTCAAAAAGCCAGAAATGTGCGGTGCAGACCATACACCACAAGTGACGACGGCCTCCAAGTAAATCTGGTTAGTAGTGGTTCATAGTGATAGCTGATTTTTGGTAAATGATAGTTGTAATTAGTGACAACTGATAGAATACAACTGCAACAGGCTAATCATTTCATTGGCAGAAAACATTTACATTTTGTGGAGGCCGTCGTCACTTGTGGTGTATGGTCTGCACCCGACACTTTCTCGCTTTTTGAAAGGAGGGTAAATGGTTATCAGAGCTTGGCTATTTTGAATCCTGGGCATTTGTTGATATACATAGTCGGTGTTTCTTTCCAGACAGGCTTTTTATAGTGACGAAATTTTTACCATGTCTGATGTTCCAGAGGTCGCCCCGTCATGAGACTTAGGAGGCTCCCCCAATTCGACCCCCTCCGTACCCAAATCAATTCTCGGAGGGGGGTGGGGAAGTAAAATATCACGAAGCGAGCGGCAAATTTCGCCTATTTTTTACTACTTTCCTTTCGCCACAGATCATTAACCTTCTTCAAGCCCAAAATGCGATGCCCCCTTGCCGAAATCGGAAATGCGATCCCCTCGTTCGAATAGTACGAGCGGACCGTTTACCTTGGTTGCAACACCATGGGGCTGCCTGTCCTCAGCTTCGCTTCCGTCTGTGCCCCGCCCATTAGTGTGTTGCCGGCAGCATGACTGTCCAATATTAGGTTGTCTCATAAATAGTGTCGCTTTTTTTCAACCAGAAAATTTTGATCTAAATCCCCATGCTTTTACAGAGAGTTATATACCATTCAAAAGAGAATTGTCTGCTCTACAAAATATCGTGTTCTTCTTCCATCTATGTTCAATGGTTTTCAAATTTGAGGCATGCGAAATGGGAGGTCCCGCCGACAAAAATTGACCAAACCGACAACTAGCTCTAACTTTATGTTCCCTTCGGAGAAATCAATCAATGATGTACCCTCTACTTATGCATGACCTCTTCTAACATTACACTATTAGGTTTCCCAACAAGTCGCGTCATTCCATTTCCAGACCTGGTTTTTCAACCAGAACTCGACGGTCGAGCACCATTACCTGAGATCGAGGTCGAAATTTTTTTACAGCCGAGACATTGAAAAACTAGTAGAATTTCAAGAACAAGTCATGACTAAGTTAGGAATGTACGCCTGGTTGATTTTCTCATCTTCTCAAGGATAATTTCTTTCAAAGAAATGCGGTCACTTTTGTGGACAAAGCACCTTACTCCTAAACCCTAAAATTCGAGCTAATTCCTAACAAACATCAAAACAAAACAAATGAGCGAATAAAGCAGAAGAAGTGCTCACAAAAGATACCAGTTGATATAAAACAATAGCGTTTCAGAGGAAGAATTTCAATTTGAAAATTGCCATGGCTTATCGGTCGGCCAATTCGAAAAGAAACAGGGCAAACCTTTTTCGGCAACCTAAGGGTGGAATGTTCAGAAGAGGTCATGAGTAAGTAGAGGGTACATCATTGATTGATTTCTCCGAAGGGAACATAAAGTTAGAGCTAGTTGTCGGTTTGGTCAATTTTTGTCGGCGGGACCTCCCATTTCGCAGGCTTAAAATTTGAAAACCATGGAACATAGATGGAAGAAGAACACGATATTTTGTAGAGCAGACAATTCTCTTTCGAATGGTATATGACTCGATGTAAAAGCATGAGGATTTGGATGAAAATTTTTTGGTTGAAAAAAAGCGACACTATTTATGAGACAACCTAATATTATATATTGGTATCTGCAGGCAAGGCATTACACTTCGAGAGCGTATCCTATTAGTATCCTAGGAATGCATTATCAATCAAAGCATGATCTTTGTTGGCATGGTAGCTGCTGACGGTTTAACGCGTGCAAATGACCTCTTAATTGGTTGCAGCTCGTCCATTATCGGTGGTCAGCGGGCACAATGAAAGAGGTCCCCTTTGCTCGTTCCGACGTATTTCTGTGCTTTTTTTCAAACTAGGGCATTGTTCAACATCTGCACTTCCACTGTGAACGCAGCCCAATCTTATAGTAGCTCGCTTTAAAGGCAAGGTTTGGGCTCAGACTTACCTAAGAAGCCCTTACCATGGCTAGAAGTACTGGTTACGCAAATGCAAAGGTAGCGCCACTAGGACCCTAAGCGCCATAGACTTAACACGTTGACGACAGGCTGACGCGCATGCGCGTCAGAATTTTGCACCGCATCGGACATTCTGACGCGCATGCGCGTCAGAACTATGTCATTCATTTTTATTGTGCTTGCGCTCCTTCTTCTCGAGTTTTTTGTATTCATTCTATAGATAATACATTAGCATAACTATAAACCACATGGCAGCCAGAGTGGTCAAATATCCCTTGATTTAGCAAAGATTTTCTGAACGCACAAAACTTTCATTCAATTCTTTCCTAGTATTCCTTTCACTGTCGTAAACATTCATATGAAAGATTGTAGAAGCAGTTAATACAAAACTCTGTGAGTTTCAAGATATTTGTATTTGATGGAAGAACTTAGGTATAAATGCTTTTAACTTCATTCGCAGCGAAAGTGATGTTTTTTGCTTCTTCGTGGTCATTATGCGCCTTCTAAACAAAAATCTACTGCTATTTATATAGTAACCTTTACGCTTTCATCCTTGCCGAAATAATTCCATGAGATTCAAGTTGTTGTGCATTTTAAACAAAAAATAAGCGGAAGTAAGGTGAGGACGGCGCGCTCGCAAAATCGCTCCTGTCCCACGCGGTGCAAAATGCCAAAACACGCGATGTAACGTGTTAACAGACTCCACCAAACTTAACATGGTCCGCCCACCGTTCGATATCTTGTCTGCGTCGCCACGTTGATCTGCTATGCTCTCTCTTCTCGGACTTCTCTACCGCTCTCCGCGCTCACATTATCTCTCATCTCCCTGCCTGTCTTTTGAACTTCTCCACAGCATAGAGCAAAATGCTCGTATTTCCTGTGTATTTCAGGATTTTCTTTCCTTTTTTCTCCACTGGCGGTCCACCTCCCATCCCTACTTTCACATTTGAGTGGAATCACCCCATCAATTTAATCCTGATTCTTGCCTTAAATAGAGACCTGCTTCCAACCAGATATGACTCAAATCAATGCTTCAAACAGAATCGAAATCCTACCGTTTGCTCACCTTAGTTCCACCAGCACCGAGTGCTTGCATCTCGCAGTACGAGAAGTTCCAAGTGCTACTGAGTGATCGCACACTGCTAATAGAAGGATGCAAAAGAGCTGTGTATTACGTGCTCATGGTAGAATGCAGGGCAAAAAAAAACTCCAGTGATAGAGGTGCACTCGCCCCTGTCACTCATCCATGGATTACGGTGCTCAAAGGTCTGGTGGTTTCTTGCTAGTTGCTCCGCTATGTGAGCTCCGATTATGTGGACGTAATACAAAACATTGTTGTACACATACTACACACTAGCAGTGCAGAATCATTCATTCTTATATTCTACTCCTTTTCGAAGTTGAGGCGCTGATGATACCGGCTGTCAGAGGCGGCGTTTGCGATGAAGGCAGCAAATGATCAAGGTAAAGGTGGGAGTGGTGCAGGCATGAAGAAAAACCATGAGAAACGGCTCAGGATCAAGAAATGGACCTCTTTTTGTTCGTTGATTTTCGCATTGATGTTACTGTTGTTGCTGCTTCCTTTCAACGGTAACGCTCTATCGCTGTCTCTCTCTCTCCCTCTCTCTCTCTGATAAACGGCTAGAGTCTCAGACTAGGAGTGAGCGTGCCGCGGAGCTAGCGGTATGATCAGCGCGGGAGCGACCCGACGCTTCCATGAATATGAAGCGTGTCTACACTTCCCTAGCAAGAATTTGACATCGAGAAAATGGCCACGTGAAGTAGCCTCTCTCACAAACATTTAGTTGTCGGCGAATTTCATTTCGGAACTACCACACAGTACGGCCCATGATAAAGTGCAATGCAAGTCCATATGATGGTGATAACAGTTTATCGAGTGGTCCGCTGCCATCCAAATGCCAATAAAGTTTCATAAAAGTTTTGATGAAACGTGTGTGACGTATTCCAAAACAGGAACATCAAAAACTTCGTCCGGCTCTATTTGTATGAACTCTAGTTCTTTTCGTCAAACAAGAACGGAAACACGAAATTCATGACCATAGGAGAACATTTTATCTATGAATGGCCGTCCATGACCGGAAAGTCAGAGGTGGAGTTCAATACTCGTCTCAGGCAAAGTGTTCTTCATAAGCAGCATCCTTGTGATAACTTTTCCATGCAAATTTTTGGCTTGAACACTTATTTTGCATCTCAAGCGAGTAATAGTTCATTCATATAGGCTATACTTTCGCATTATCATCGAACTTCAGCAAAATGGTCCAGTATTGAACAATCTAAGGGGCCACGAGAGATCACATTTATTTTCAATGATTAGGAGCATGTGATCTCTGTTCCATACGCATCATCGTAACAACTTTACTCCCACCCCATAACCTTTGTTTTATTCCCATTTTCCGAAGTCCCACTCTGGTTTTCTGAGAAAGGCCCGGTGCACTCTTCTACTCCCGGTGGCCGCCACGTTTCCCCAATAAGAGCGAAAGAGTCAAGTTGCGAGTGGATAAGAATTTTTTAGAGTTTCCTCCGATGGATAATAATTTCTAAGATGCGACACCAAGGGACAAAGATGACGACGTGGGGAGAGGCAACAGCCATTTTCGGAGAATGAAGCCATTCTCTCGTTCATAGCATTGTTCGTGGAATGGACGAAATCAAAGTGGCGGCTCGATTAATATGTTCGGCTCGCCTGTTCAAGATAGTGAAGCTAGAAAAATTTCTCATAACGAAGCATCCCAAACCAAGTGGAAAACGTGAGTTTTCCACTTTAATCAATTGATCTAGTCAGATAATTACCCATGACCGAAATGGCGTTTACAGGGTTATATGAAACGTCAAGGTCTTCAGCATTTGGCCTAGTGATATGGGCGGCAGGTTGTGAAATGTGACCGATTTCACCAACGTATTCACCTCTAATCAAAATTTTACTCCAATGATTTCATTTCCAATACTTCTGATTATTGTCTTGTATTCGGAACTGGGTAAGTTCAGAGATCATCTTTGCTGCATCTCATGCACCAACCCCTATTAAAACTCTCAGAAAACATAATTTCCTTCACTTCATGCTCTATCCTTTTCCTGTTGCATTAACCCTTTCGGCCCTGGCGGTGGCAATTGCCACCACCAAGCAGAGTCAACCCTGCGTTGCGCAGTTCGCAACGGCACGTTGAGAGATCCTCAACGCACGCTGTATGGGCGGAGACGCAGACGGCTCGAGCATGCGAGTGTGAATGTTCGCGCGAGAGAACGTGTCTAATCGGGCGAAACTGCGCAACGTGGCCGTTGAGAACTGCGCAACGCAGGGTTGACTCTGCCACCAAGTTCAAACGCTTGCATTGCCGCTGAAACAGCATGGTTTTTCTAATCCTGCTAGAGTTTGCTTCAGTCAACCTTCCCCTTCCTAATTATGAGCTAAACCTGCCATTTCATTGTGTGTTGCTGTTAGTATTACAAGTATTTGTGTACAAGTGCAACAATGAATCGGCGCTGACCCCCGCAACCGGCCAAGTAAGTGTGACTTTTTCTTAAAATACTTGAAGTAGATCCATTCTTAAATCAAAATTATGGGTTATAATGTTGTGCAAGATTATAAACTTTTTCGGCATAACTATGAAATTTGAATTGTTTCGACATAAGCTTAAAAACTAAGAAGGTGGGCCAATTTTCAAAGCTTCTTAGTTTCTTTGTTTGTGATCGAATAGCTTCCAAATTTCGCCATAATGATACCTATATGCTCACAAGTAATAAACAATAGCTAGAAGAAAAATTTCTCCACGGGGAAAAATTCAGGTCCGAAAGGGTTAATATGAAAGTGAACAGGGTAATTAAAGGATAAAGCATTTGCCGTTGATCAATCCCTTTTTGGGATGCGGCACGCATTCTACTTCCATTTGTACATTCGTAGTGGCGTTTGAATGCGATGTGGCCTATACAATGACTTGCGGGGGCCAGCCGATGTACAAGTCAGTGTTTTATCCTCCCAGATAGATCTGGTACCAATTGGCCGGATCAACAGCTCTGTCATCCAAGCCTTCCACACCCTGGAGGTTGGAAGGCTTGGTTGACAGAGCTGACGCATGCCCAGGATTCGATCACTGTACCGCGCGCGTGGGAAGCTGCGCCACTTTGCACTAAATCACTTCCGTTCTTGACATGAAAGCAATGTGAAAAAAGCAAAGAAGGACATATATTTATTCTTTTCAAGAACTTCAATGTCAACTTCCGCACTACCGATCAGGTATCCATAAATGTTGCCCCTTACTGTCATGTCCCGTGAGCCCCATCTAAAACTGTACGAGCGCTAGACCACGAGCTGCTAGGCAATAGGCGAAAACAGGGCCTCGCATCTCACGGCGTAAGACTGGTGTGCTCGACTCAAACATTGTTCACATTGTTTTGAAAAGTCTACATGCTCATCGCCTAGTGAATTCCAATATCGCTGCTCTATGCGACGCTGTTTGCTAGGCTACTAAGCATACATACTGTTGTCTTGGGGCTTGCGATGTTTTGGGTTGATTTTGAACTTGTAAAAGGTGGCGGCGACATTTGGTCGAGTTGTCATAAATTGATTAGGCTTTTGCAGGCTCTGACGAAGGCGACCCCGCCGAAACGTTAGCCCATAAAGCTTGTTTATCAACCTCGTGTTGTGTTCAATAGAAGAAAGCTAGAAACATACATACTGTCGTTTGGTGGAATGGTTTGGTGGAAACGCGGCAAGATGACAATAATAAGTAATGTCCCACAGTTTGGGATGATTCGGAAGTGTGGTGATCAGATCAAATACGCGATCAGCTCTGAACACGATTCAACATTGCCGTGTTCCTGCTCGTTACCCTTTGCCCTTCCGTGGTTTTCCACTGTTGCGGTTTATGATAAGTGAATGTTTTATGCCGTAAACGAAGTTATTAGGCTGTTCGGGAAGTTGCCGATTTTGGTAGCTTGAAGTGAGCGCTTTAGTGCTGGAACCAGGGTCAGCCCTATGTTGCGACAAGTACCAGCGGGGGGGGGGGTTCGTACCCTCCGGATGAGTGCTGCTGCTGCTGCTTGCGAGATGCTGACGATGACGCCGACTTGAGCGCTTGAGACGATGCTTGAGCGCTTCGAGAAAGTGCTTGGCGTCGAAATAAGCTTCATGAGGGCGAGTCATATTTCGAGTCGCTGTGGCTAAGAGCGTATGTTTGGTTGTAGTACAAGGAGTTTGCAGATTGATACTATTTTGAAGCGCTTGCCGTTTTTGATTTATAGATTTTTCCTTGGTTGCCGGCGGTTAGTACCTAACTTCTGTTGTCGAACTTAGTACTTAAACTTTGACACGCGCATTACCTTAACTTCCAGTGTGGATTAATGGTTCTCGAATTAACTGATAACATTCCAATTGTCATTTTTGTTGTAGCGTGTCAAGCATTGTATTAATTTTTATCATTGCCATGTCATAGAATTAGGCACATTTAGTGCAATGGCGGGAGAAAGGTGATACTCAGTGGAGTACGCAGGCATAATCGCGCGGGAAAGTGGAGGCCCAAGGGATTGGGCTGGGAGCAGGGGCCAGTCGTCTTCTCTCTCCGATCACCGAGTGCCGACGCCGATTGCTGTTGTCTTCTGTGGGTGCGCGTTTCGGAGCTGCGCCGCGGAGTCTGCCATCCCCATCGTCTATCGTTCCTCCCCCCTCCCAGATTTCCTGTCGCGAGGCCGGCGCTGAGAATCACCAGGTTCCGTGAGTGTTTTTTTATTGTAATTGCTCTGGTGAACCCTTTTTTAGGACTTCCCACGATTCATTTTTTTGTGTATTTGGTTTGTATAAGTTAATAAAAGATTTTTAACTTCTCCTAGCAGCACGTTCTTCGAACGGTAGTAACCTTAAATACTACACGAGAGCACCTGATCGACTTGGGGAGAAGGATTCTGGATGCGTCAGGGAATCGAATGAAGTTTTCGAAGGTGGTGGAGGTGCCTTTGAAGGAAGGCAATGGGACAGAAATAACACTGCAAATGCACGTATCGGTGCAGAAAGGACATATGCTGGTTCTTGGCACAAATGCATTACATGCGTTGGGCTATGCGTTAATTCAGCGATCAGACGAAGAGTGCAGAAAAAGCAAAGTGGCAGAGAAAGCGTTGGTGAAGGCTTCGCAAGAAACTTAAGGTACAAGCAAAGCTACGATGTGTAAAAGAGCCCCTGGTGAGCTCAAATGGGTAGCGATCAAGGGAAGAACACAAGCTGGCGAGCGAGTGCTCAATTCTAGTTCTGAATGGATACTCTCGGGTCTATGCACAGTCAGTGAGACTGGCATGGCAGAGGTGCCGGTGTGGAACACATCATCAGAGCCTCTGGTGCTGAAAATGGACCAGGAGGGGGTGACTGGGAGTCAAGTGATGTTGAGTATTCCAAAGTAAGGGCGAGAGAGGTATCCACAGACATGCTTGCGTTAGGGAAGCCCGTGTTGCAAGCTCAGCAGAGAAGAAGGATGCCGAGTGCATATCTAAAGAATAACAGGGATGAAGGGGTTCCGGATGAGCCGGAATTGTGGAGCATTGTAGTGGAGTACAATGACGTGTTTGCAGTAGAAGATCGTGAGCTAACACAAACCGGTTTGGTAGTTCACGAGGTGGACACGGGAAACACTGCTCCTATCCGACAGAGAACTAGACCAATACCGTTAGGAGCAGCCGAGTTCAAGGGCATGATCAAGGAGCTCTTAGAGCGAGGTATAATAGAGGAGTCGGCGTCGGATTGGGCTCCGCCTGTGGTTCTGGTCAAGAAGAAAGATGGGACGCTGAGGCTATGCATCGATTATAGGGAGCTGAACAAGCACACCAAGCAGGATGCTTACCCGCTCCCAAGGATTGACGTCATTTTGCAAAGTCTCAAGGGAAGGTATTGCTCTAGTACCCTAGATATGGCGTCAGGGTAGTGGCAGATACCCTTGTCCGAAGACGCCAAAAGGAAGAGCGCCTTTGGCACGTCAGAAGGGTTGTTCCAGTTAGGGCTTCTTCCATTTGGGTTGTGCACATCACCAGCCCGTTTTCAAAGATTGATGGATACGGTATTGGGCACCTTACGCAATAAAGAAGTCTTCGTGTACACAGAGATGATATCTTGATAGTGACAGAGAGCAAAGAGCGGCATTTTGAGGTGCTTAAAGCGGTACTGCGGGCACTCCGAGCAGCGAATTTGAAGCATAAGCCGCAAAAATGCGTAATGATGAGCAGTAAAGTGATATTCCTGGGTCACGAAATTGCAGCAGATGGAGTGCGAGTAGACCCCGTGAAGATAGAAAAGATTGAGAAGTACCCGAAGCCCAAGACTGTGGCTGAATTGCGAACATTTCTGGGGATGTGTGGGTATTATCGCAAGTTTGTGCTAGGTTTCTCTCGCATTGCTCGGCCGCTGTTTGAGCTAACAAGTGCGAAGGCTATATGGAAATGGGATGATGCTCACGAGGAGGCGTTCAAGGATTTGAAGTCCAAGCTCATGTCTACGCCGGTGCTGAGTCAACCGGATGTGGAGGCAGCTCGGACAGGAGAACGACCTTATATCATTTATACGGATGCCTCGCAGATAGGCCTAGGAGCTGTACTGTCCCAAGAGGGCAAGGATCATTTCTTGCATCCTATTTATTTCGCTTCGAAAAGACTGTCCAGTGCAGAGACAAGGTACCATGTTACGGACTTGGAGGCTTTGGTAATAGTGTTTGCCCTGCAAAAATTCCATGACTTCGTTTACGGAATGAAGGTTGTGGTTAGAACAGACCACCTGCCCCTGACGGCATTGTTCAAAAGAAGCAATGTCTCCTCAAGAGTGCTGAGGTGGGCGTTAGAAATTCAGTAGTATAACCTGACAATAGAATATGTTAAAGAGAAGGCTAATGCAGTCGCAAATGCCCTCTCAAGAGGAATCCCGGTGGATGAAAGAGTGGCTATTGTAAGGTATCCAGGGGACGAAAAGATCGTATACGTAATGAATGAGGAAGGAAGATCGGAATGGCTTAAAGAGCTTGCCGAAGATGTTGATTACGGAAAGGTACTGACCCTGTTAAGTGAGAACAGGTTGGACGAGGAAGTGATCCTGCCAGGATATGGGAAAAAGTTAAAGGTCGCGGAGTTCGTGCTAGAGGAGGGCGACCTGAAGCTCATTCGGGAAGACGGCACTACTTCCCATGTGGTACCGAGGTCAAAACGTAGATCGGTTTTCGATGAAGCTCATGAAGGTTGTCTTGCGGGACATTTCTCAGCGAGGAAAATGTGTCGGATATTGAAAAAGAAAGTGTTCTGGGAGACTCTGGAGAAAGACGTGACACTCTGAGTGCGGGGATGTCACAAATGCTTCCTGACAAACCCAAAACCGACGAACACCCCTCCTCTAAAACCATTCGTAGCCAACAGGCCATTTGACTGTGTTTGCGCAGACGTGCTGGAGATGGGGTTGAGCGCAAGCGGCATGAAATATGTGCTGGTGCTAGTTGACCAGTTTTCCAAATGGCTGGGAGCGTATGCCATGAAGGATAAGGCAGCTAATGCAGTGGCGCTAGTGATTTTCCAGCGCTGGATTTGCGAAGGAGGCCGCTGGCCGAAGCAATTGCATACGGATCAAGGAA
>MU869024.1:3836-16047 GCA_036418205.1 Ostertagia ostertagi
AAGAGAATCAGAACTGTTATGCCCACAAAAAGAAATGGTAAGTAGCACACCCATGTGTACGTAACTGTGGCTTTTTACCTCATATGTGATGTCTCACGAGGCAAGGTCTTCAAGTCGGTGCTGCCATTTGCAGTATGTCGTATACATTGCACAACCCTTGACACGGAAGCACAAAACCGCCTTCCATATCTCCTGAGCTTTCTGAACAGAGTTATGAAGCAAGGAAGTGCAGCGGTAGTGCCCTTACCTCACAAGGCAGGAGGTAGTGGAAGCGATTCCACGAAGTCATGTTTGTCCTTTTTGGCATAGCTGAGAAGCATGTAATTTCTTCAATACCAACAATTGATATTAGTTGCCTATATGAAGAGGTTGCGAGCTTTCTTGCAGAATTGGGCAGCCTTTATCCACGGTGCCCGTAGGGCGGGCATCACTTTTTCGCGGCAACAGAGGTGATATTTGTGTTCAGGGGATCAAACTGTTTACTTTTGTAGACTAGTTTCCTACCAAATCTGAGATTCTGACTCAACTTCTAAAATTGGGTGATGATCAACCCACCTAGCCGTAACTCTCTTGAGAAATTCTGAAAGGAAACCGATCAACTAGCTTACGTTTCCGCATAACGGCAATGATTTACACGGCGTGGCATCCAAATTCAGGAGAGATGCCTACGCGAGTTAGTTCGTGACTCGTCCCTTCGTGTGTTTGGCTAACTTTGGTGGCTTTCTCGGAGACAGATCGAAATCGCAGATTTATCTGGAAGCCTGTTGGAAAGCTTGGTTCGTCGAACACGAATATCATATTCGTTCGACGCGAAAACCCTGACTATTAAGCTATGAGCGTCGTTTATCGCGTGCTCATCGTAGCTCTCCTGCAATCAGGTGCTCGCAAATTCCTTCACACAGGCGGGTAGAGGCAGGCATTGAACAAATAAGGTGGCCAAAAGCTTTTCTCTCATGTTGCCAAAAAAAGCACGCACCACGAGTAACAGACACCTACGTTATTGCCCTTCCTTGGTTGGTTCATAAAGGCGGCTCCCATGCGATAGCGTCAAATATGGCATTCAAACACAGTGTTGAGGAGAAACTTCCGTAACTCCGTTCGAAGCATCGTTTAGCAGAGATGGAAGTTGGCTTCTAGCTCATTGTCTCAAGACGAATGCAAGGGTGTACATCACATTGCTAGTAGCCGGACCAGCCTGATGATCTTTCCTGGTCAGACTTTCGTGTAACACCTCGGCTTGGAATTCTAGGGGGAAGATGTTCGTTGGGCATTTACTACCAGTTGGCGTAGCACGCGTTGCGCGCACAGCACAGTTCTGATATGGGATGGTGCGGCGTAAATTCTCGAATTTGGCCCAATACACTTCGAATATTTGACTTTCAAGCTGAATTCTATCCGATTGTCCCATGCTTCATCCACCGATGGCTTTTGACCTTCCCTCCTTCGTCCACCAATTGTCCCCCTTCGTCAACCAATTGTCCGTTTTTCCCGGTCTCGGACTGCCTCTGGACCGATTTATAATCTCGTGGTAAACTCCGCCTATTTCTTTGCATGTCCCACCTATCTTTTTCTTCCTCGCCAACCTCTTCCCACTTTTTACCCGATCTCTGAACTGTCTCTGAGCCGATTTATAATTTTGGCGGCGAAACCTGCTTTTTTGGTGTATCCTCCGCACACCATTAGAAATTCACTCCTTTCCTTCGCCCACTTCTCTCCCGGTCTCCAGGACTTCTTGGAGCCGAGTTACAAAGTTTCGTGGAGAACTCCGCCCACTTTGGACATGCCCCGCCCACCAATAGCAGTTGGGCTCCACTCCTTCATCCACCTTTATCCACCTTTTTTCCAGCTCATTAAGGCAAACCCCGGGATTAGCCCGACTAGTAGGAGGGATACCACGAGGGAAATTGTAAGGTCTGTACCTACCTAGATCACTCCAGCTTCGTCGCTAAAATTGCGCAAAAAAAGCACGACAAAAAACTGCGTAGAGTTGTCTACACGTGGAACGAAAGATAAGCTTTAACAAAACAGGTGACATCTTCGATTATTGCCCTTTCGAGCCACCTGATCCATGGGACAAATCAATACTGAAATTCATGGATGTTAAGTATGGATTCCTAAAGGTAAACTTTCCTTACACGCAGTTATGAACAAAAATGCTCCTCTGATCAAGTTTTATACAAATGATTGATATTCAGGACTGCATTCCAGATGGAAATTTGAAGCCTGTAACAGATTTCAAGAAAGGCGAGGTGTTTTTGAAGGAAGGATACAAGGATTTCGTCTGCCAAGCAAGGTTGGTTGACATTTGCCATAAGTCTTTTCCTATCCAATTGAGGCTAGAATCCTATTTAACGGGAGCGAAAATGAAAAAAGTCAGGAAGCGAGCCGTCGAATTTATATTTAGATGTATCCCTCGCATTGTTCAGATACTCACCCTCCAAGATATTTAAAAAGGATATCGGTGCTAACTTACAAGGGAGGTCGTTCAGGGTGTGGGACGCTTTTTCAAAACGGTTTTTTGCATGCTGTAGGGGCTCTCACGTAGACCACAATACTGTGTTCCATTTTCGCTGAGCGGCCCCCTGAAGGCCAAAAAAGGTCGAAAAAAATTGGTAAGAATGGGTGGTTTTTGTGCCTTGGAGTGATGTTTCGAACTTGTGGAAAAGACCACCCGCAAATTGAAGGGTACTGATGAAGATGGTATCGAAAACAGCGTGAAATTCGCTCAAAATTGAAGTTCTGTCAGTGGTAGTGCTGAAGAAAGTACGAGGGCTTCATAGGCGTAGTCGGCATCATATCGTAGCAGCGAAGCGGTGGTCAAGTGGATAGTGTGTCGGCCTCGAGTTTGCACGTGTTTGTGGTTCGAGTCCGCCCTACGGCAACTTTTTGCATTTTTGATAAACGTTCCCAAACTGACGCAAAATTGCTTTAGAGTCAAAACTAACGCTATATTCACAGTCAGGACAACCAGCAGCTCTTACAAATGGATTTTCTATAAAAACTGGCGGGATAAGTTTGCAGCGCCAAACTGGCGCCAAATGGCGCCTACGCCAAAAACGAAAGACATATTCGTGATCAGGACTCTGATTTACCCCCATATGCTGGATTTCGGGAAAAATCGAGGTTTTGACCTAACTTCGCAAAAAGGGGTGACCATGGGCTACAGGTCGTCATGCACGCCAGCGGGCAACTTGAAGACGTGCGCGGCGCGGAAATCAAGCGGAAATGCCTTGTTGGTTCACGAGAACCAAAATTCGATTTTATACTAAACATCTTCCATCACGTCCCAGTCCTTGGAATCGATCCAGCTATCGAGATGCAGCCGTGCGAGTGGAAGACCCGTGGGTCCAATATACCACGTCCTGATGGAGGGAGGAATCTGTCGACTTCAAAATCATGGTGTCTTGTTGTCCATTACCAGCTTGGGTGTCTGCCATTGTCCATTTAGTATTGGAACTTCTCATTATTTGAGAAGGAGAACAAGGAATTCGTTTCCAGTTCACCAGCTGCAGGTACTTACGGGCTGACCTATCAATGGGCCAAATTTTTCGGACCAAGGTCAAAATCTCAATTTTCTCTAGAACTGCTAATTTAGAGAATATCGAGTGCCCTGATCATGAATATGACATCAATCTTTTCCGATAGCTTCAATTAGCGCCTTTTCGGCGCCATTTGGTGTCTTTTCGGCACTACAACTTTTTTCCGCTAGATTCTAGCAATAGTTGAGTGCAGTACTCATTCATGGTCTTGATAATGAATACGGTACCTAATATTGGTGCTGGCGCTATTTTGAGCGAATTTCGAGGCTCCAGTCCGAATGCAAAAATTTTGTCATCAGGAGGGACTGAACCCTGGACCATTTATTTACCATTTTTTGACCTTCAGGGGGCCGCTCAGCGAAAATGAAACATAGTACTGTAGTCCCCGTGAGAGCCCCTACAGCATGCAAGGAACCGTTTCAAAAAAGCGCTCCACACCCTGAACGACCTCCCTTGTTAGTTGGGAGGAGGGGCACGCGGCGGCGCAACAGTCTGCTCACCAGGGCTCTCTCGAGCGAGGCAGTGTAAACTCGAACATTCCAGCTTTTCACGCATGTCAAGTGACTGCCCCCGCCCAACTAGGTTAGCACCAAGATATCCTTCACAGAATAGGTGCATTGAAAGTGTGTAAAACTCTTATATTTGCTATTTCTATTACTACAAGCAACAGGCTTACTTGTCGCATGCCCCAGAACGGCAGCCTTCTGTTTTTTTTTCACTTCAATTGTTGTTTATTGTTAGTAAAATTGCATAAGGCAGTGTAAGAAGTAGCATACGGTTCGCACGACCACGTAATGACATGATTTAATGACAGATTCTAGTCAAGTCTCAACAGATCTTCATAAAACAACTAGCGGGAAAGCAGCGAGTTTGGATAACAGGAAAGCGGATGTATCAACCATAGAATTAGTTAAAGAAGAAATTAACTCAGATCCCCGACATATAATACCATAAAGAGTTATATTCGATAAGGAGATTGCAAAAAAATGGGTGAGAAGGCCCTCCTCTAGTGTGAAATTAGTGATCTTGTAAGATGTAAATTTAGACACGATCTGTTTGGCTAGTCTGTTATACTAATGATCGGAATGAACATCTGCAACAATGATTACTATGACGGAGATTCAAGAAAGGGGGGACGAGGCGAGGACAAGAGTCTGACCATCTGTACACGTTTTTTCAAGTTGAAACGCTACCATGGTGGTCATCGGCAAGAAGCTCGGAAAATGTGCCTAGATTCAATTTTCAACGAATACGAAGTGGGTCAGGTCATCAATCAGGTCGTCCTCTTAGTTTACGTTTTTTTTCAGCTGTATCGAATACGCTGGTGACAACAAGTATACAATGACCAATTGGACACAAATCACCAATGTGACGTTCAACTGCGATTTTGTGGAAATGGATTGCAAATCTTCTAATTATGACGAGACGATATATCCATATGGCACGGGGAAGTGCGGCAGCAGAATGTGAGTAGTTCCTACCTCAATTTATGAAAAAGGCCTTCTCAAATGCGCTCTCTCAAGTATTTGTGGCACACCATGCGCATTCAACATGCACTTGTAGCCATGGGAGCACAATTGACTGGGTTGCGTCATGAGTAGTAATTTTTTCAAATGAAAATTTTACAGCCGCAGTCGCCTGCTTTCAGATCTAAAATTCATCGAGGACACGGATGGAGAACTTTTGTCCTCGAGTCAAGTGGCGGGACCTTTAGGCACAGGGGTGGTAGTGCCGTCGAGATTTAGTGCGCAATAAGGGAGCTGATGTTTTGCCGTTGACTGCTGCGACCGCTGCCATTCTTACCAGTCGCAGCAGGGGTGGCGTCTGCACGCTCAGGGACAGTAGTAAAGTGCCATAGACTGGAAGTTAAAGGTGGTGAACTACGGCCGTAACGGTGAATAATGAAAGGCGAGACAGCCAGATGACCCCGCTCTGAATGGCGAGCTTCACTACATTCCTAGCAAAAGTCGCATCGCCCATGGACTTGAACCATGTAATGCAGCGTCCATGAGCGCGACGTTTGCCACTGCACCACAAGGAAGAATTGTGTAATGCAAGGTAGTAAATCTATGAGGGTTGCAAAACCTCGAGCGTCACGGAAAATTAATCCCAAAATTGATCCATTGTCAACAATTGACCCAATGTCAACATAGGTTTAGTGCGCAATGACTGGGCTAGCAACTGGCAGCTAATGTACCAAAGAGCTCGATTTAGGTTGTTCCGAAATCTTCCCAATTATATAAAGACTATTTCAGCTGCACGCAATTGCGTGCATTTTACGGGTCTGCAGTAGTATTAAAACAGGGCCATCAACATTTTTGTAAGGCTTTCTGGCAATGTTCGCCCACCTCAATTTCACTGTCGTATTCTTCCGCCTTTTTTTCCGATTTCCGGGACACTTGGGACCTAGTCGTGATGTTTCGTCGATAACCTTACCCACATTGGTGCATTCTCCGCCCACCAATAGCGTTCACCCTCCGTTGCCGGACTCTAACCACTTTTTCCCGGTCTCCAGGACTTCCTGGAACCGAGCTATGATGTTTCGTAGATAATCCGCCCTTTTGCTGCATGCCCGCCCACTAATAGCAGTTAACTTCATTTCCTTCGCTGACCTCTATCCACTTTTCCCCGGTCTCCGGGACTCTTTGAGACCGAATTATAACTTCGACGCAAACTCCGCCCACTTTTGTGCATGCCGCGCCCACCTATAGCAGCTTAACTTCTCTTCCTTCGCTGACCTCTATCCACTTTTTCCCGGTCTCCAGGACTTCTTGGAACCGAATTATAAGTTTGGCGCAAACTCCGCCCACATTGGCGCACGCTCCACCCACTAATAGCAGTTGACCTCCCTTCCGTTGCAGACTCGATCCACTTTTTTCCCGGTCTCCAGGACTTCTTGGAACCGAGTTATAATGTTTCGTGGATAACTCCGCCCACTTTGTGCATGCCCCGCCCACCAACAGCAGTTGACTTCATTTCCTTCGCCAACCTCTATCCACTTTTCCCCGGTCTCCGGGACTCATAGGAACCGAGTTATAAGCCTGGTTGCAAACTCCGCCCACTTTGGTGTAAGCCACGCCCAGCCTTGACATTTAGCTTCTCCTCCCTCCTAACCTATCCACTGTTTTCCGGTCTCTAAGTCATCTCGGAGCCGATTTATGAGCTCTTGTAGAAAACGCTGTCCGCTTCACGACACGCTCCGCCCATTGTGGGCGGGCCTCCGTTCACATCATGTGTGCTGGAAATACCTTAGACATTGCTCCCTGCACTAATTTCTTTTCTGCTCTGTAGGCTTTCTCCTAACCGAGTTATGAATATTTTCATTGAGCACTGCTTTTTAGAGAACGCCCCGCCCACCGAGGGTGGGTCTCCCCAATTCGATCTGGCTTACCAACGCACACCTATACCCACTTTTGTCCCCAGTCTCGAGGCTGTTTTGTGACTGAATTTGAAATCAACCGATTTCGCACGCCACGCCCACTGTGGGCGGGGCTCCGCTTGGCTGATGTGTGTTTTTTACTTCTCGGGATATGGTATACCCATCCCAAACTTGACCTGGACCCTGTAGGTTGTTGTTCGCTTAATACCGAATTTCGTGACAGACGGACAGACAGACAGATTTAGCGCATTATATATAGTAAAATAAGAATAGTAATTATCTACGCCATACGCACCGTGCACGCATGAGAGAAAACGAGCTCTGTTTACCAAGAATATCACTGACAGGGCGGTCACTGGGTTGGCGTGATTCGCTTCGTATCAAAAAAGTTTAATCTAGAGAGCCCGATAGCCTACGAGTCATTAGACTCTACTTCCTTCACGCGGCCACGCGTTTTTTCCATAATAGGACTCTGACGGCAGTGTCTCGATTCCGGTCGCCTCCTCTGGTCTCGATATAAGCTGAATCGTGACATAACACATATCTTAACACATACACACAGCAAATACAAAGCTCTACTGGTAGAAAAAGTGAGTTTGGTAAAAGACGACAGGAGTTGTGGACAGCCAGTGGATGGGCTTGAGGTCCTTACCAGGAAGGTCTTTCAGGGCGTGACGAGCTTTTTGAAAACGGTCTTTTGCATGATATAGGGGCAGATGCGGGGACCACAGAACCATGTTTAATTTTTCCTGAACGGCCCTCTGAATACCAGAAAAGGGGGTCCCTAGTTCGATTCCTCTTGGTGACAAATTTTTGCATTTCGAGTTGACGTTCCAAAATTCGCGCAAAATGGAGTTAGCATGAATAATTAGTACCATATTCATGATTAGGGCCGTCAGTAACTCCTACAAAAAGACTTTGACTTAAAAATTGGTGTGAGAGGTGTGACATCAAGCAGCCCCACTGTGGTGTCACACCTTTTTCACCAGTTTTTTAATCAAAGTCTATTTGTAAGGGTTACTGACGGTCCTAATCATGAATATGGTACTAATTATTCATGCTAACTCCATTTTGCGCGAATTTTGGAACGTCAACTCGAAATGCAAAATTTGTCACCACGAGGAATCGAACTAGGGACCTCCTTTTCTGGTATTCAGAGGGCCGTTCAGGAAAAATTGAACATGGTTCTGTGGTTCCCGCATCTGCCCCTATATCATGCAAAAGACCGTTTTCAAAAAGCTTGTCACGCCCTGAAAGACCTTCCTGGTTAGGAGGGACATTTTTCTCACAGCTATGCAAGTACATTTGAAACCCGACAAGCATTTTATTTCATTCCATAGTTTTATTAGAAATGATTCTCACATCTAAATACATGGTATCGCGGCGCCTCTTCGTCTGTGTTCACTCTACGAGAGAGCGCATTAGGCCAAGCCTTGGAAGGACTGGCCATGAGTGAACCAAATGGGGGGTAAAGCGGAGGAATAATATTTAAATATACACTACTCCACATAGTGGTATTTCCACTTAAAATTTTTCCGATATACGCATTCAAAGATTTCTCAGAAAACACCTCCGTGGAAGGTCTGTTGGGCATGTAGACACAGTTTTGAATATAAATCTGTATCACCTGTCGTCCCGTTGATCATCGATTGCTCGAGCGGGCGCCAGCAACGTCTCCATTCGTCCCTGTCGCGTGCTAGAGTTGTCCAGTGGACCCTCCTCGCTCGAGGGACACGACGTCCTTCATTCCTTTCGTTTAGAGCTTGAGCCGGATGTTCTTCGACTTCTTCACTACTCCCTCGATGTTCTTGTACGCTCCCCAAGCCGCTCGTTTCCTCCTGCTCAGCTCTGGAGCTAGATCGTTCATCATATTGATTTCCCGACCTAGGTACACGTAGCTGGAGCATTCGGTGATGTTCGTTCCGTTGAGCGTGAATGGGGCATCAGGAACCAATCCGTTTCTCATAAACATCGTCTTCGTTAGGTTCAGCTGTAGACCGACCTTACCACAGGCGCAGTCGAAATCAGCCAGCATTCGCTCCGCTTGCTCGATGTTCGGCGTTATAAGAACGATGTCGTCAGCAAAACGAAGGTGGTGTAGTTGCCGGCCGTCGACCTTCACTCCCATGTCTTCCCATTCCAGTTGACGCATGACGTTCTCGAGAGCGGCGCTGAAGAGTTTGGGCGAGATGGTGTCGCCCTGTCGAACCCCTCTCTTGACGTCGATGATGACCTCCTTGTAGAATGGTGAGATTCTGGTCGTAAAGTTGCTGTAGAGCTCACGAAGAATCTTGATGTACTGAGTAGGGACGCCCTGGTTGCCCAAGGCTTCGATGACCGCTTCTGTCTCCACAGAGTCGAAGGCCTTCTTCAAGTCGATGAACGTGAGACAAAGCGGCATCTTGTACTCTCGTGAAACTTCAATGAGTCTCGTAACCGTGTGGATATGGTCGATCGTGCTGAACCCTGTTCGGAATCCTGCATGCCTAGCTATCACCTTGGCTTGCGGCTTCAGAAGCAATCTCATACGAAACTCTCCTCACCATTCGAAGGCCTATGAATGTGGAACAAAAAATGCCGAGGAGGAAATTTTGGGGATGCTTTTTGAGTTGGTGTGAAAACATGGAATTTGAAATTAATTACGCGCACGTGAATCTCACGTGGCTGCCAAGGTCTGGGGAACGCGACAATGGGCAAAAGCTAGAAACGGTGAAAAACAAAGTTTTGAACTGGGGAGTAATGCATATCATTCGATAGCATTTTTCACGGGAAAGCTAACGGGCACATTTCAGGTCTGCGAGTTCATCTGGAAATGCAAAAAATCTGAACATTCCACAAGGGCATGACGAGGAGTGATGTTTGGGGCCACACCACGGAAGGAACGCTCACCTGCGACCAAGTTTTCATCTAATTTCCTAGCAAGTAAGCGTAGTACACGAAAGTTAAGGAATTTCTTCGCGTTCTTCTCAGGTTCCTTTGAAAAATCTCTTGGAAATTGGGACATGTCACAAAATAGGCCAACTAGTCCCGCTGAAATCCGATCTGAGATTTGCATGTGAACGCGAGGGAAGGGAATTTTGGGCTCAGAGACTACACGTCTCACCGTTCAGCTTCTCGAAATGAAATAGAAATCGGGGAAACTTGAAAAAATTCAATTAATCTCGCAATATAGTACGCAAAGTCGAGTACGTGGCGCATTCTGGGGCGGGTCTTGAAGCCCTTCTTTCTATAGAACCATTAGTCTTCACTAGTGTGCATCACATCCAATCAGTTATTTCTGGATGAAACTCGAGTGCATGGCGCAATCCTATATGGAGCTTTTCCAAAGTATCAAAGCACATTCTTATAGTGTCCGACGAGCTGAATTCAAAGATATCTTCGGATTCTCGAAAGCTCAATTTTGAACCGAGTTATAACGAATTCACGAAATTAACGAGGATTCGCGGGATTCGCGTGGATTTGCGGTGGAATATTTTTGATTTCAAAACGCGAGTACTGTAGAATGAAGTGAATGAATGTGTACTTCAAAACTTGATTATTGTCATATAACTTTCAATTTCTGTGGGTCGTAAGAAAACAAGCACAAATCTTGATGTTCAGAACGTGATCTCAGAACCACAAGGGCTACCCGTGGATCCCAAGAATAATCCCGACGTCGTTGTGATGGTGATTGATTCAGTAGCATCAACGCAGTCTATCAGGTTTTTAGATTTTTTCTTTCTGTTGTTTGCTCTGTTGTCTTTTTTGCTGAAAAGATTACAGGATATTTTGAAGCACTATAGTGAGGAGAACGGAAGTTATATTAAAGCGATTTTTTTTGATTTGGTTATGTTATTAATACCGCGTCTATGCGTTAGCAGATGCTAACTGCAAAATGGTCAAGCAGTTACTATCCTCCAGTATAGTATTGAAGTTGGTCGCTAGTCTTGCAACGACCGGCTAATTCTAATTTTATTATTCTTCTGTTCTCTGCCTTCTCCTTCTCAACTTTATCGGAATAATAACCCAGCACATCAATAATCATAACACCAATATAGCAATACTAATTGCCATTTAGAAGTTGTTCGATGCCTCCCTTGTAGGACTCCACTGAATTCTGATCGAAGAAAGATCAGATGTCGATTTTGACATCATGATGGTTAGGATGAGCTTTCTTCTCTAGGAGTGGTCTGGAGAGGGGAGCAGAAGGGCATCCTTTGGCACGAGGTCAGGGCTATAAGGTGGATACGGAAGAACTCTCCGTCCGAGAGTCCAAAATTTTCCTGATTTTCTTAGCAAGAGGTGGTTCAACGGTGTCATAAAAAAGCAAACTTTGCCTTGTTTTTCTTTCGTATTAAAAGCGTTGCAATCGAGCTGTGGACGGTTGACTTCCGCGTTGACTGCGACATCTACACGTAGGGGTTTCCAGAGCTCAACTCCTCTCGTGTTCCACCAAAAATCCGAGAAGGCCCTACTTGGACGAGGTTGAACTTTAGCAGAAGGAATTTCCAAAGCGTTTGAGCTAGACTATCGCCGCTGGTTTACAGGGGGCCAAAAAAGGGTCACTTTGCCCATGGCGCATATCATCAAACTTTTCGTCGCAAAGGATGCCGCTGTTATTGGGAGTTATACGGCGAATTATTCCTTAGATGTCCCCCATAAGCAGAATCAGGCCCACCTTCGCTGCTTTCACCGTCTCCAGAATATGACGTCATCTGTCATCACCGTCGAGCTCAAGGAGGCCTACCATAATCGCTCCATTCTGAAGCTGCTACATAATTTCTTCAATCGGATAACTGGTGAATGGCTTCTTAGAGACACTAGCTCTGACTATGCAAAATGGCTTTTGACCAGCGTTTCAGAGACGTCGTAATGGTCTATGGTTTCTCGACGACCTCGTTGAGCTCGTACCGTGAACCATGTTTCCGTGGGAAAATCTTCTGATGTCGTCGGTGTAGAAGGCCCTATGTAATTTTTTTTGATAGAATAGAATGTGCTCTTCAATATGCAATTGAGCTCATTCGGTTTGGTTTTGGCAAAGTGTAATTAATTCTGTTTTGAATGTGAGTGAGGGTGACTCTTTTTTGGCCTCTCTGTACTACTCGTCTTTGGCAAATGTGATGGATGGTCAATCGAAGAATCCATAGTAAGTCGACTTGAACATAACGGTGTCAGATCGTGTTTGGAGCTGAATCGGGCTCAAGGCACGTGGGATCCAAACTCTATATTTTCGGATCTTCACAAGTCTTTGGAGATGCCTCAGTGCTGTCTCCTTGTCGCATCAGAATTGCTCTGGCAAACGATCGATAGTCCA
>MU869024.1:20604-40762 GCA_036418205.1 Ostertagia ostertagi
GTAGAGGATGATAGTAGCTAGGAGTCTATGAGACTAGACAGTCGTCCCTCAAGCGCATGCTATGGTCCTTATTATTATTTGTCCGTATTGTAAATACTGACAGACCATTTACAATCTTAGTTGGGAAAGTGGACGAATCGCTGGAACACGAATCAGCCAATCTTGAAAGCGCTGTTATTGTGTTTTTTTTTAACCTCGAATATTAGCTTATTACATAGGAAAGACGACGGAACCTGTTACAAGAATGGCTATGAACCTGCCAACAATACCAGCAGACTTGTCGTACGAGCAGTACTGCAGACGTTATCTAGACAATGAATCCTACATTCCACTGATGTATCAGAAAGCTGGATATAAAGTACTACCTTATTTAACATATGAAGGAAGAAAGGATTTCACGCAGAAAAGTACTTTTTCAGATGTTTGGAGCTGAAGACTCCCCGACGGCCAGCGTTCTCCACTACCCTAATTGCCTTGGTACGAAAACGAGACAGTTTCAGCATTCGTACAGGTGTGAGGCATTTCTCTCTCGCTTTTTTGGTATCAGCAAAAAGGCAGCATCAGAATGAGGAGCAATGATGGGTTCCTCTACCCCTAAATTTGGAATTCATTTTAACCGGAGAAAACTACAAAATGATCTGCGTTTAGCTTCGTACCGTTTTACTTACCACGGCTGGCTTCACACCATTGAAATAAAGGTGAGTCTGCCTCAGGATTCGACAGGATAGGATGACGGGAGCTGGGATCTGCTTCCGAAACACTTATCATAACTTCAGTCCTGACTCGGAACAGGTCAGAGTTCCAACATGCGTATTTCTTCGAAGAATGAATGACACTGCTCTTTTTTGAGGATCACGGCTTTTCTTTAGTTGCTCTTCTTTAGTCTCCAGCTTGAGCCCTTCTAGCGTTTCTCCTCGTAATAACACTACCATTAGCTTCACAAGAATGCTGGATTGTGAACAGAACTTCCGCCCAAGACGAGGACTCAAACCCGCACCTCTTGCTCACCGGACAAGTGCGCTCCAAGTTACTTCAATCAGTTACCGAGGTACCATTTCTTCCCAACTCAGCTTTCGAATTAGTGGCCATAGTTGCTTAATGGCCACATAGGTAAATTGTCGGTGTTCAAAGTCCAACAGGGGGAGTCGTGTTTGTATGGAGAGAAGGCGAAGGAAGGTTGTATTCGTATCGTAACGCGCGGATTTCTTTGGAGCAGGTCCCTGGGGGATGATTAATATTACAAGAAACCTGAATATGGAAAGACGTCATTAGCCTAAATCGCCACGAAATCGACGGGATAGACAGATACGGCTGAGGCTCGCAGCTGTGGGTTCAAACTTACAGCGTCGCATGGTCAGAATCGAAATGGATGGCTGTGGCGGCCGTAGATGGTGGGCATAAATTTTGACTGCTTCTTCAACCCTTAACCACAAACGAATGCAACGTCTCAGAGTATGATGCATCTTACTGCGGAAGGGTCTATTAGTTTTTGCGCGCGCGAATGTTCCTGTACAGAAAGCCCGAGTTTCCAGACTAAATCTCAGTCAGCGAAGGGGCATCACTTGAGCAATGACTTTCGGAGACGGAAGAAATTTTCGGAAAGCTGCTTTGTGATCTTTCAAGGCGGATTGACCCATTGAAGACCTGTATGTTGAAAACCACGTTTTCAGCAAGGTAGCTTGAAAACTGATGAAGAGACGAATCACTGGTACGGAAGTGGGGAGGGGGGAAGGGTGGTCGTATCGCAAGTTTCCAGAGAGGAACCCAACTTTTGAAATCGGACCACGTGGTGGCCGATCCTTATAATTCCTGAAAGTATTCATCATGCAATCATCTCACAGCGCAGGACAGCGCCTCTTCACCAGGACCATTAGCAAAAATCAAGTTTGGACGGTCCGATGAGATCCCTTAATTTTCACAAGTCTTCGGCATTTAGGCCTTTTCAATCAAGGCTGAGCAGCGACCGGCACTTGGAGCATGTTCATACGAAGGGATCCTGTCGGCTTGTGCACGACAATATGCTGGACTACCTCGAACATTTTGTGAACGCATACAACGGTAAGTGTTTTCAGAACACCCCTGATATTAATAGGTCATCATTTAGTGTTGTGCTGGTCATGAGTAGTAGGTTTGAGATCATACCATCAATTCAAGAAATGTAAGTGAGACTCTCAAGGGTTACCAAAATTCTCGCTCACATGGTTTGTCTGGCTGGCACATGATGACACTTTGTGGTTGTATCGTAGCGACTACAAACTATACGACTTTTATCTGAAGAATAGAGATGCGGTGCGCTGAATAAAAGTGGTCTTTAGCTTGAGATTTACTCGATAATATTGTTAATTTTCAGCTCAGCAACTCATTCATCTTCTTTTTCGGTGACCACGGCCCACGTAATGGAGACGTAAGTAACCTGCATTTTCACTCGCATTTTTGAGAGCGGGATCAAAGAACCGTCTCAGCACTAGAGGAGTATAAACATGAAATAAGGATCTTCTGATGGTAGAATCATTCCCCTTCGATTCCAATGTGAACATACAATGTACCTTCTGAAAGTTGGCGCACACTTCAGAAGTCCGAATGAGAGAACGACTGAAGGGTAAAAATTATGCCAAAATTAGAGTATCTCTAGGCTGTCCTACGTATCAGTGCTCCCTGTCATTTTTAAAAATGTTTTCCCCATCGTTCCGCAATAACACATTATGCGGACACTACCTCGGAGATGGCCGTCAAGAATCTTGCAGAAACATCTACCTTACTGTTGGAAGGATTAAGGCCTTCGTAATTTGCGAACTAACAATTTCAATTCTCTATGAAAAAATCATTATGGAAAGTTTAAAAAGTTAGGATCTTCTTGAGCGCACTTGGCAGTACCACCTTCCAAGTTGACATCGATGAAGATGAAGGAGAGATCCATAGATGCTAATATATTGTAGCCTCCTTTTGTAAACATCAACTCTAGTTCTTGAGTAAGCCAGATTATGCATTAAAGGACGAATTCACGATTAGAATGAAGATCGAAGAAGTGATAGATATTGCATCAAGTTTTCTGGTATTGGCAGGGCCTCTCAGAAAAATTGGACACAGTCTAATATGTTCCATGTAAATGCCTCTGCCAAATGCAGAAGACCATTTTGCAAAAGTGCTTCATATCCTCAAAGACTTTTCTGTTTAGAAACGCGTTCTTCTGATTATTCCGCTGATAGGCTTTCATTTTTTAAATAATAATTCATTGGGCGGAAGTGGTGTAGTGGCAAGTGGCGCGCTTACCACGCGAGCGGTCCGGGGATCAAATCCTGGGTCGTGAGTCGCCCGGGCCAACCAAGCCTTCCATCCCTCCGGGGTCGGTTAATTGGTACCAGACTTGTCTGGGAGGATAAAAACACTGACTTGTACATCGGCTGGCCCCCGCAAGTCATTGTATAGGCCACATCGCATTCAAACGCCACTACGAATGTACAAATGGAAGTAGAATGCGTGCCGCATCCCAAAAAGGGATTGATCAACGGCAAATGCTTTATCCTTTATCCTTTATCCTTTCATTGACTTGTGCTTTTCCTTTTCTATTTTATCTTCCTGCTTTATATTTTCCATCCAATCTTCGTGCTCGAAAAGCTTGAAGGAATCTTCGCGGAAAATTCTTGCATTCTTTCTTGACATGAATGTGTCAGTTGTGATCACTGGAAATAGCACACAAAGTTTCACGCATGAAGATTCGGTTTCCGAAGAGAAACAAACGTACAAAAACTACACGTATGGACATCGAAGGTAATTCGGGCGGAGCCAAAGGCGAGGCATGGAAAGAAGTTGGCCTTTGGCCGGCTACGTATCAGGCGACGCAATGAAAGATCGGTTAAAGCGCGCGATTTCGGAGAGTAGAGACAAATCGATCGATAGAATAGGATGGAGTAGAAGTGTAAGATGTGAATGCAATAAAGCAGAAGGCCAGAAAGAGTTTCTAGTGAAGGCACTCCAAGAACCAAGTTTGAAGCATCCCCGTCGCCAGCATTTGTGAAAGACGTCCGTGGGCACTTTGAACGCGTAGCAGCCCTTTCGATTTTTCGAATTTTTACCAAAACAAAAGCAATATTTCTGTTCTTTTCATTCTTATCGTGGATAATGAGTCTCAAGCCAGTGATTTATGGCTGAAATAGAATCATGATTTTTCCGTGAAGGATTCCTTTAAGTGTCGTACGTAGGCTCAAAAAAAGCTAAATTGCAGAAAATCCAGTGGAATGTAAAGGGCACGTGACTAACTACGGAATGTATGCGTGGTTGATTTTATTATCTTCAGAGGAAATTGTTCAAAGTAATATGAACAGAGTAATCTCGTAGACCGGACAAATTGCCGTGTAGCCTAAAACTTCACACTTCACTTCACTTTAACTCATAACTTATAGCGAATTGCTCAGAAAAGCTGTGTTGGTAGGTACAGGGTACATAGTTGATCGATTTCTCGAGGAGGGAAAAAGTCAGAAGTTAGTTCTCTGGTTGGCTGATTTCGTAGACTTGATCGCCCATTTTGCAGGTCTGCAATTGAGGGCCTTTGCAACGCATGAGGGAGCGAAACATCATTTTGTAGAGTTGATAAAATTTCGAATAACGATGGTTGATAAAACATGGGAATATTTCAAGATTTTCTATTCGGCAGGAAAAAACGACACTCTCTATGTTGCATTTTCTCTAGGGAACCACCTGACAGTTCGAACAAGGAGAAGGGGCAAACTTCCCTCTACTCTTGTAGCCCTTCTACCGGCTTCGGGCTTAACTTATTTCGGAGTTTTAGGAGATTGTTGCCTAATGCATTGAGTTTTATGAACAACTGAAGTTTTTTGCAGGAAGCCTACACCAAATTCGGTATTAGCGAACAAAACAATCCCTTCCTGTACGTGGTATTGCCAAAGCATTTGAGGCACACAAAACTCCATCAACAACTAATGGCAAATAGCCAAGAACTTGTCACCCCTCACGATTTACACTCTACCCTCGAAGATATTCTTTATGTAAGGTTTTAGCTTCTTTGAGTAGCTATGTTAGATTTAGAAGATAATTTATGCTGATTTAAAATAGACACGCAAACGATATTGCGGTCAATCAAAGGCAACATGTCTTTGGAGTGCATAGTCTGTGAAGACGACGTGCGGAGCAGCAAGGCATTGTGGGAAGGGTTTTCAGAGGAAATATTAGGTTGTTGTATTATAAACGTCGCTTTTGAATGTGTGCGTGAAATCTGTTGAAACAGCAGCAACGCGGCACCTAAGAACTACCTACGTACTTTTCGTGTCAGACTTCGCCAATATTCACTCAGAGACTCGATGCTCTTCTTGTGAATTCTTGCAAGTGGGCGCAGGCAAATAAGAAATGGCGAAGCCAGAATTTTTGTAGTTTCGGGATAGTTTCTCCTTCAAAACACGCCGCGTTGAATCAGATGCGCAACACTTTTAGGTTGGCTGAAATGTATAGGACGCGATTTTACCCGCTTGCTAGCCCTGAGCCGTGGTATTTTCGGGACTTCTTGAAATTTTCAGCTTGAAAGAAGCCTCATAAGTTGTTTGGTCCAAAAATCATCTGAATACTCGCTTTCTTTGTTCTTCTAGTTTCATTAGCATCGACCCGTAATCAGGAGTCTGCTCAAGGACGGCCTCCGAGCAAGAACGGGATCCGAATTTGCGACTTCGCAAAGTGACTCGATTTCCCCTCTTCTACTCTTCAAGTGGCTTCGCTACTCTTAAGGTTAAAGTACACATATATTTGATCGCAACAAATGGGTTATGGAGAAGTATGCAGGATGAGGGCAGTCACGTAGAGGAGGGCCACTCGGAGTCAGCGTAGGTCACAACGCTTTCATTCTCAGGTTCTGCCGTCAATCCTACCAGCAGATCTCAAAAATTGACCCTATGCTTTAGAGTTACCTTTTCTACCTGTGTTGGTTTTCATTGGCACTCCGATCAATGGGCTAATAAAATGCAGAAGGTTTCTGCGCAAGCTCGAGGTGAGCCGCATTTTCTACGATTGAAGCTAGACGCAGTCGTTGCCAGAAAGTGAGAGCAAGTCTCCGAAATACCGTTCGGTTAATAACGGTCTCCTCTGCCGAAAGTATGACAGATCGGGAGGTGCAAAAGTTGAGCTCCATTGATATTTATCTAGAAGTTGAATATTATTTTATTATATTTATCTAGAAGTCTAGATGTTGAAATCAACTCTTAGATCTTGCAGAGGACTTTGATGAGGTACGGCATGTCGATATGAAATCACGAGCATTCTGCTCAACGACTATTTGCGCTCCTATGAGTTGGGCTCTATAATGCACTCTCAAACCGATCAGTGCCGTTCTGGACTTGCACACTTCCCCGGCCACCAGAGCAAGAATTTGTGACCTTTCTCTCCCAGGCCTTCAAACTGATGGATTTCTCTATGTCTGGATGTTGAGAGCAAGATCTCAAAGACTTCTACAGCTCGGTGGGTGCTCTGAAGTTAGCGCTTCAGAAGAGGTGGGACGACATCGCCGTTGGCTACCTGCGGCGCACTGCTGATTTTGTCGTTGGACGTCAGAAGGCCTCTCTCAAAGCAGAGTCATCAAAATTGAAAGCACCTTTTGCACAATGATGTCACATAGACCGACTGTATCCTTCTGTGAAGTTTGTTTGGTAATAGAGCTTCCTTCTTGACTTTTACACTCAAAAACATGACGTCCTATACTTTTCAGCCACCCTGTAGATGGAGTGTAATGAGAGCTGTTTGGCTTAGAAGTCAGATGTCTTCAGTCTGGTCTCGCACTTTCTTGGTGATCATTTATGTAGAATTTAGCTTTTTCGTTATGAAGTGAGCTTATAAGGTCATTGTTGCTCCTTCGTGCCGAGTCAATGTACGGTTGGGATGCTTTTTGTTTACGAAACCTGCCATGACCGTGTTAGCTGGATTGAGCTCCTCATAATGCTAGATAACGTTTACGTGCACCTCGAATTCGAACTTGAATTTCGGAAAAAAACCCAAGCAAAAAAAAACAAAATAATGTGGCCGTAGACAGACTCTGTCCTCTTTCGTATGAATACACAACTACCTTCGGAGATTTGGGAGCTGCCCAGGGGGCTGAAAGCAAGTGTGTGCGGCATTTACATTGCAACAACCTAATAATTGGAAATATGCCAGAAAGAAGCCGTGCCGTTGCTATTCAGTTTACAACAGGGATTACATGGAGTAGAGGCTCCAACTCAATCATATAGGTGTAAAAACTATATTCTCAAAACCGAGAATTAGAAAGGCATGTAAAAATCAGCACTGCATTCAGCGACTTTCTGCGAAGAATTTTTCGGATATAACATTCAAACGCTTCGACAGTGATCCTCATGGCTCATCCTTACTCAGGCAGTTCGAGAGCGGCATTCAACGGACATGCAAAACATTACCAATACCATTTCAGTACTGCATATGTCAGTACAAAAAGGAAAATGTCACGTGAGTTACATTTGAAAAGAATAGGAGCACGTGAGGTATATATAAATCATTTCAATCAATCATCATCAGCATTTGGACCCAAATTCACAAAAATTTGCTGTGCAGTCGTGATTCATATGTCTTTCTCGCGATAAAAAAAGTACCGAAGCAGATTAGGATGAAGGGTTAGAAAAACTATATGAGGGTTTGGTCAATCCAAGTCTCCATGGTATTGTTGAACAGGCCGCTCTCTAGCCAAGCGTAACTCTTATGGGGTTCTTAAATATACAGTTGTCCTAAAGAAGGTCCAAGGGAATTCGACAAGTTGATGCCGCCAGCTCTTTTCCCCGCAATTGCGCACATCTCGCACTTCCAGCAATGCACAAGTTGAACTAGCTGAGCTACAAAATTGTGCTGCGACCATCTTACACAGTAGACCTCTTGCCTACCAACTGCCACTTTTCCAGCCATCTAAACAGCCTTTTCAAAGAGATCAAACGTTGAAACCCAGCAAGGCTGTGAAATGACCTTCGCCTTTTTTCGCATACAGAGCTGCCAGCCTTTTCACCTATCAGACCTAGTGAAAAACCTTCTTGTAGGCTACTATATAGGGATCTCAATTTGGATCAAGAATGTTTAATTTCAGCCAGAGATATGCACATTTGGATTTGTGGGTCAAAATCGGCAGAATCTTTCCAAACAAGCCTTTATAAACACTTCCGCTTTTTCACCTCCAATTTTTAGTCCAATCTTCCTTTAATCGTGAACGGTGCATTTATATGATGATGCTACAGGCTATAATAGATCTTCATTACAGTGATGCAATTCTAGCAAAGGAGCTCGGACTTTTTGCTGCAAAGGGATTAGCAGCGATACTAGATTCCGAGAATGTTTCTTCCCAGTGCGAGAAGATTGTGATGGACAAAGCAAGACTTATTATATTGCGAGGTCACAGTTTCTTTGACTATGATTTGATTACTTCTCCTTCAGGTTGTCGAAGCTCAAAAATATGTTTTACCTCACCAAAATGCTACCCAGTTTGATTTCGCCCTGTATGAAGTCACTTTTATTGTAGCTTCTCCGGCTCTGGGTAGATTCAAGGTGTGTGGTGAACTTTTCTTGCTCTGAATTTCCGCTTTCTATTCCGTGATAATTATAGTGCAGTTAAGATACTGATTCGAGAGGATCTAGTGGGAGATTGGAACTGGCAGGAGAACAGTTTGACCGTCTCGACAGGTACGGCAACCATGGGGATTGTATGACAAAGGATACACTGAAGCCGTTATGCACATGTAAGAAACAGAGTACTACTAAACGAGCTTGATATTCCATGAAAGCATCGGCCAAGTGTGGATTCGAGGTGGTGAAGATGTTCTCACAGATTTGTAAAAGAATTCACTACTCTGAGTGCTTGTATGTAGGCTAAGCTATCATATCAGATTAGCCTCTATTTACTTTCTGACGTTGAAACAGCGGAACGTAAGCGATCGATTTTGTTAATGTATTCGGGCGTGGTCCCCACAGCGTTTATTGAATATTGTGATAATATATTATATTATAACACCAGTTTGGCTGCGCACGCATTCGCGTGCATGAGACGGGGCTGCAGCGGTAAAATCGGGCCCATCAGTATTTTTGTCTTGATTTTAGCTTTCTGCTCGGTACATCTTACTTACGCCGCAAACTCCGCCCACATCCGGGTGTGCCACGCCCAGCGTTCACATTCAACCTCTACTCCTACTTTCACCTCAGGCATATTTTTTTTCAGGTCTCTAAGTCATCTCGGAGCCGAATTATGAGGTCTTGTAAATGGCGTTATGAGTCACGAATTTCTGAGGCAGACCCCGCCCACTTTGGTGCATGGTTAGCCCAACAATGGCATTCAACCCTACTCCATACCTCAATACTTATGCACATTTTCCCCGGTCGCCGGAACTTCTAGGAACCGAGTTATGAGAGCGGTGGCAAACTCCGCCCACATCCGGGTGTGCCACGCCCAGCGTTCACATTCAACCTCTACTCCTACTTTCACCTCTGGCATATTTTTTTTTCAGGTCTCTAAGTCATCTCGGAGCCGAATTATGAGGTCTTGTAAATGGCGTTATGAGTCACGAATTTCTGAGGCAGACCCCGCCCACTTTGGTGCATGGTTAGCCCAACAATGGCATTCAACCCTACTCCATACCTCAATACTTATGCACATTTTCCCCGGTCGCCGGAACTTCTAGGAACCGAGTTATGAGAGCGGTGGCAAACTCCGCCCACATCCGGGTGTGCCACGCCCAGCGTTCACATTCAACCTCTACTCCTACTTTCACCTCAGGCATATTTTTTTCAGGTCTCTAAGTCATCTCGGAGCCGAATTATGAGGTCTTGTAAATGGCGTTATGAGTCACGAATTTCTGAGGCAGACCCCGCCCACTTTGGTGCATGGTTAGCCCAACAATGGCATTCAACCCTACTCCATACCTCAATACTTATGCACATTTTCCCCGTCGCCGGAACTTCTAGGAACCGAGTTATGAGAGCGGTGGCAAACTCCGCCCACATCCGGGTGTGCCACGCCCAGCGTTCACATTCAACCTCTACTCCTACTTTCACCTCAGGCATATTTTTTTCAGGTCTCTAAGTCATCTCGGAGCCGAATTATGAGGTCTTGTAAATGGCGTTATGAGTCACGAATTTCTGAGGCAGACCCCGCCCACTTTGGTGCATGGTTAGCCCAACAATGGCATTCAACCCTACTCCATACCTCAATACTTATGCACATTTTCCCCGGTCGCCGGAACTTCTAGGAACCGAGTTATGAGAGCGGTGGCAAACTCCGCCCACATCCGGGTGTGCCACGCCCAGCGTTCACATTCAACCTCTACTCCTACTTTCACCTCAGGCATATTTTTTTTCAGGTCTCTAAGTCATCTCGGAGCCGAATTATGAGGTCTTGTAAATGGCGTTATGAGTCACGAATTTCTGAGGCAGACCCCGCCCACTTTGGTGCATGGTTAGCCCAACAATGGCATTCAACCCTACTCCATACCTCAATACTTATGCACATTTTCCCCGGTCGCCGGAACTTCTAGGAACCGAGTTATGAGAGCGGTGGCAAACTCCGCCCACATCCGGGTGTGCCACGCCCAGCGTTCACATTCAACCTCTACTCCTACTTTCACCTCAGGCATATTTTTTTCAGGTCTCTAAGTCATCTCGGAGCCGAATTATGAGGTCTTGTAAATGGCGTTATGAGTCACGAATTTCTGAGGCAGACCCCGCCCACTTTGGTGCATGGTTAGCCCAACAATGGCATTCAACCCTACTCCATACCTCAATACTTATGCACATTTTCCCCGGTCGCCGGAACTTCTAGGAACCGAGTTATGAGAGCGGTGGCAAACTCCGCCCACATCCGGGTGTGCCACGCCCAGCGTTCACATTCAACCTCTACTCCTACTTTCACCTCTGGCATATTTTTTTCAGGTCTCTAAGTCATCTCGGAGCCGAATTATGAGGTCTTGTAAATGGCGTTATGAGTCACGAATTTCTGAGGCAGACCCCGCCCACTTTGGTGCATGGTTAGCCCAACAATGGCATTCAACCCTACTCCATACCTCAATACTTATGCACATTTTCCCCGGTCGCCGGAACTTCTAGGAACCGAGTTATGAGAGCGGTGGCAAACTCCGCCCACATCCGGGTGTGCCACGCCCAGCGTTCACATTCAACCTCTACTCCTACTTTCACCTCAGGCGTATTTTTTTTCAGGTCTCTAAGTCATCTCGGAGCCGAATTATGAGGTCTTGTAAATGGCGTTATGAGTCACGAATTTCTGAGGCAGACCCCGCCCACTTTGGTGCATGGTTAGCCCAACAATGGCATTCAACCCTACTCCATACCTCAATACTTATGCACATTTTCCCCGGTCGCCGGAACTTCTAGGAACCGAGTTATGAGAGCGGTGGCAAACTCCGCCCACATCCGGGTGTGCCACGCCCAGCGTTCACATTCAACCTCTACTCCTACTTTCACCTCATATTTTTTTCAGGTCTCTAAGTCATCTCGGAGCCGAATTATGAGGTCTTGTAAATGGCGTTATGAGTCACGAATTTCTGAGGCAGACCCCGCCCACTTTGGTGCATGGTTAGCCCAACAATGGCATTCAACCCTACTCCATACCTCAATACTTATGCACATTTTCCCCGGTCGCCGGAACTTCTAGGAACCGAGTTATGAGAGCGGTGGCAAACTCCGCCCACATCCGGGTGTGCCACGCCCAGCGTTCACATTCAACCTCTACTCCTACTTTCACCTCTGGCATATTTTTTTCAGGTCTCTAAGTCATCTCGGAGCCGAATTATGAGGTCTTGTAAATGGCGTTATGAGTCACGAATTTCTGAGGCAGACCCCGCCCACTTTGGTGCATGGTTAGCCCAACAATGGCATTCAACCCTACTCCATACCTCAATACTTATGCACATTTTCCCCGGTCGCCGGAACTTCTAGGAACCGAGTTATGAGAGCGGTGGCAAACTCCGCCCACATCCGGGTGTGCCACGCCCAGCGTTCACATTCAACCTCTACTCCTACTTTCACCTCTGGCGTATTTTTTTCAGGTCTCTAAGTCATCTCGGAGCCGAATTATGAGGTCTTGTAGGGGACGAAATCGAGCAACGTATCGTTGTGGTAAACCCCGCCCACTTCGTTACATGCCTCGCTCACCGATACCAAATGACTATCATCTCTTCCCCAACCTCATTCTACTATTTTCCCATCTCCGGAACTTATTGGATCCGAGTTATGAAGTACCGTGGCAAACTCCGCCCACTTTAATGCATGCTCCACCTGCCCACAGCACTTGACCCCCTTCCCTCTGCCAACACTTATACGCTTTTCCCCACACCCCGGGACTCATAGGAACCGAGTTATGAGGCTGGTTGCAAACTCCGCCCACTTTGGTGTAAGCTACGCCCAGCCTTGACATTTAGCTTCTCCTCTTCTCCTAACCTGTATCCACTGTTTTCAGGTTTCCAAGTCATCTCAGAGCCGATTTATGAGCTCTTGTAGAAAACGTCGTCTACTTCAGGACACGCTCCGCCCATTGTGGGCGGACCTCCGTTCACATCATGTGTGCTGGAAATACCTTAGACATCGCTGCCCTGCACTAATTTCTTTTCTGCTCTGTAGGCTTCCTCCTAACCTAGTTATTGATATTTTTATTGAGCACCGCTTTTCCAGAGAACGCCCCGCCCACCGAGGGTGGGTCTCCCCAATGCAATCTGGCTTACCGACGCACATTTATAACCACTTTTTGTTCCAGTCTCGAGGCTGTTTTTGACTGTATTTGGAATCAACCGATGCACGCCACGCCCACTGTGGGCGGGGCTCCGCTTGGCTGATGTGTGTTTTTTACTTCTAGGGATATGGTATACCCATCCCAAACTTGACCTGGACCCTGTAGGTTGTTGTTCGCTTGATACCGAATTTCGTGACAGACGGACAGACAGACATAGCGCATTATATATAGTAGGGATATTAGGTGTTTCAGAAAGTTCTGTCGTTTTCTGACACTCCACTTTTGGATGCTTTATTTCCCTTGAAATCTAGGAAAGCTGCAATTGATGTTGATATCATTTTGAAGAGCTTTTCCAGCTCTATCCAATGCTTAGCTCAACTTTGTCCTAAAATATTTTCTTATAGCTTTTTCAAAGCTTTGAATGCGGTATACTCGATGAGCAAGTTGGCATGACTTTCTTTTTCTAGCTTTAAATAGACCTGAAAGTGGCGGGAACAGTTCAAGATATTAACGATGCTTTGGCCTAGATTTGCAATAAATGTGCTCAGAAGCAGTAGTTAAAAAATTTATTGTAACGAGAGCCTTGAATATGATGAGAGTAGTGGTCGGATATCGGACGGTGTCTCCGATTAGCCAAAAGTTCTGATTGAAGCACTCGTGCGTAAGACCATAGAGGGTTCTGCCCAACCTGGGCGTATATGGTTTGTACAGCCAAGCTATACGGAAGAAGCTGGAAAGTCCAAAAAATTTGATAGGGGCGTGCCGCGACAAATCACCAATTTGAAGGGTCGTCCATCAAATTGTCGCTTGTTTTATGTGATAAAAGCGACTCGTTTCTCTACAGATTTGCGACGTACAATAAAGAGCGGATTCTTCTCTATAGTCCACGAAGGTTTGCTGAATAGATCGACGGCGATGAAGCTCTACAAACTTTGCAGAATTTAAACTGTGCTGGAGGAGGGTTGTGGCAGCTTTCATGGGTCAGCGGCTGGCCATGTTCTTCAGTATCAGGTGGAACTGTTACAGTGGAGAATCAATCTTTATATTAAAGCGAGAGATTACGATAAAGTGCGTATGCAGCGTGGAAGTACATGCACCATTGGAAGCAGTAGTCAGGGCCCAAGGAAACGAAATGTTGCGTTTTTGTGGTCAAAGGTGCGCTAGTTGCAGCGTACAAGGCTTGCCATTCCTTTCTGAGCCCCGCCACGGTCTGTGCTCCGCCCCCAGCAGCAGCGCCCTTCGATTGCCAATGTGACGAGATATTCCACTTCCAGAGTGTATCCTATAACTTTTCATGGGATGCGTGATCAATCAAAGCATGATGCTTGCTGAAATGATAGAGGCTATCAGCATAACATGTGCAAACGACCTCCTAATTGGTTGCTAGCTCGTCCATTATCGGAGGTCAACGGGCAAAGAAAGGGGTCCCATTTTGCGCCTTCTTGACGGATTTCTTTGCTTTTTTCGCCACTGGGGCATTATTCAGCATCTCCACTTCCACTATGAACCCAGTCCAAACTTATCGTAATCCCTCGCTTTAAAGGAATCTTGCGCGGAAAAATCATGATTCTATTTCAGCCATAAATCACTGGCTTGAGACTCATTATCCACGATAATAGTGAAAAGAACTGAAGTATTGCTTTCGTTTTGATTAGAAATTCGAAAACTCGAAAAGGCTGCTACGCGTTCGAATTGCCCACGGACGTCTTTCACGAATGCTGGCGACGGGGATGCTCAAACTTGGTTCTTGGAGTGCATTCACTAGAAGCTCTTTCTGGCCTTCTGCTTCGTTGCATTCACATCTTACACTTCTACTCCATCCTATTCCATCGATCGATTTGTCTCCACTCTCCGAAATCGCGCGCTTTAACCCGATTCTCTCATTGCGTCGCCTGGTACGTAGCCGGCCAAACGCCGTCTTCTTTCCATGCCTCGCCTGGCTCTGCCTCCTGGTCCTTCGATGGTCCATAACGTGTAGTTTTTGTACGTTTGTTTCTCTTCAGAAACCGAATCTTCATGCGTGAAACTTTGTGTGCTATTTCCAGTGATCACAACTGACATATTCATGTTAGGAAAGAGTGCAAGAATTTTCCGCGCAAGATTCCTTTAAGTCAAAAATCATCAAAAACCTAAGCATGGGTCCAGCATTCCTCATTATAAAGGAACGCACACATCCCTGAAAGGTGTCTTGAACGCACATCGCACGGCCAACCCTTCACAAGTTGTACCAGCTGAACTTCAGAGTGGTTCTGCGAACATCTTACTTAGTAGACCTTTGATCTATCTACTGTCAAATTTCTGACGATCTCGATAGCTTCCTTGAAGAGAAATACATCAAAACCCAACATGATGCTAAAACGACCTTCCCTCAGTTCATCGCCTCCAGAGGTCCAGCATTCCAAACAAACGTACCCTGTTGAACGGTTCTTATAGAAAAAGATTCGCGCTTTCGAAATGGTTTTTTAATCAACTCGAAAGGTTTAGTCCAAGCCGAGATACGTGCATTTAAAATTAGGGGAATTAGTAGTGGAAAACGACAGAACTTTCTGAAACACCTAGTATTATAATGAAGATATGACTTGACAAATTCGAACTTATCAAAATGCTCTGTTCGAGTGTAGTTGAGCCGTAGTGTAATTTGCTAGACTGGCATTCGGGCTTATTTGTGCTATACATATACATGTATACAAGTTGTTTTTTTCCTGTTTACCAGATTAAATCTTACATACGGTTCCATTTGCTTTGCCTATCAGGACCAGCATCATCTTGATTCCCAAAGTGGAATCACATCTTAGGTAAATCATTTAAGTATTCAAGTTATCTAATTGCCCCGCTGTAAATAAATCATAAACGGCACAACAAATTGTTAATGTCAAGTTGTCAGTAATATTCAGTTAAAAGCTTTCGAAGTCCTAGACGAAGAAGACGAGAAGAGATTTTGATTACGTGACTGATATCGGAGCTCAGTGCTATCATAGTTAAGGGGATCACACAAGGCGCGGCGCTGAGTTCGTCTGCTCCTCCAAGGCTCAGCCCCCACGGCGCGTATTTTGAAATTGCCACGGGGCGAAATAGTAATTTCTCCTGGAACTAAGTCGCATGGCCTCCCCCCAACTAAGATAGCACTCGGAGCTAAAATATGAATAACTGTGTGCAATGATAGTCTTCTACACCGTAGAAGGATGAATACGATGAATGTCATCTCGGTTCAAGACATTGATGATTGACATTGACACATTTCAATGACCGACCGCGTCTTTTCTGCGTGCGCGTTAAAAGCGGGACTCTCATTGGTATTTCCCCTATCATTTGTGTGCATGGAGGCGGGAGGTACTGCGAAGACGTCGCCACGAGTAGGCCACGGTTTTGTGTAGCTGCGGTCATTTCCTTCGCTACGAATCGCAATACCTGAAGACAATGAGAACATGCGGTCAAGGCATCCAGTAGTAAGATGATTGTGAGAAGCCTCAGCTGACGGTTTTGTTCACAGTTTACACAGATTCACTGAAGCCAGTACTCAGCGCTCACGGAAGCGTGCAAAGATAAACTGGTACAGTTCGGGGATGTTCTGGAACCAAATGGACCCACTTTGTTGCCGGCAGCGCCTATTCGGATGCTTGCTGCCCACCGTTGGTTTAGTTCCCCATAGCCCATGCCTCTTCAAGTAATGTTTACATTTTTTGTGGAGGACACTACAAACTTGCGGCGGGCAGTCGAACATGAAGAACCCTGGAGTCTGTCACCCTTAAAACTCAAGGGAGGATTTCACAGTTTTTAGCGGAAGATTTAACCTCGGAGATCTAGCATGGCTCACTCTCGGTGCGGTTGGCGGGGTAACCCACCGACTCTAATCTCACTCTAATCGCTCACCGCAAGCCATCAATGCGGAAATCAACGGGCAAGGAAGGGGTCCATTTCTCGGGTTCTGGGCCGTTTCTCATGGTTCTTCCTTCTTTCGTGTACCACTCACCATCCCTAGGTTAATTTGAAGAGGGTTGCTTTTCCATCAATTTTGCCTTCAATCCGTAAACCGAATCTCTGCAGTTTTCGCAAGGTACTTTGACGCTTTGACATTTTGTGCAATCTTGCTTTTTTTCTTGAATTTTTCATGCTAGCACCCCCTGCATGTGAACAATGTCAAAAGAACAAGAACAAGAACAATGTCGAAAGTAACGTCCCGTTATATTTATGAGGATTTTTGCTATTAAGAACCTTTCCTTTCTATTCAGCGGCCAAGGGAAATCTACACTACGGGCTCCAATATAATGCACTGTGAATATTCAGAAGCGTTTCCCTATGCGATAGCGCACAAATATCGAACAGCGCCAATGTTTTCATAAAAAAATCGTAGGTGGCTGCCAACATAGCTAGGTTTTTATTTTTTTTTCAATCGTGCTTTACCCATGCATAGATGAAATAAGATAAGTTAATATTTTTGAGCATATGCATAATCCCCTTCAAGAGTATTGAATTCTCTTCATTACAGATTACAGCCGTCAGAGGTAGAGTAAGTGAGCACTAATGGTAAGTAGAAGTCTATAAACACGACAACACTCACTTGTTTCCATTCCATTTCTTCAGACCGCAGTTTTATTACTAAATCCGTCCAGATTTCCCATCCCCTCCTCAAACGCACGATAGTGGAAACCGATTTGTGATGTTCATCATTTTGCACTAGTTCCAAAGCTAATCACAAATCTGTTTTGTACATAAACGCACTATTATATGGTTGCAACAATATATGATACATATGTGCAAAACATTTATCAGGACTGCTTGGTGAGAGTCGAGCGAAAACGTGATTGACATTACTCGCAGTAGTAGCAATTGCTTTCGAAACGCTATGAGCGTTTTCAAACCAACAATTGCAAAAAATCTACTTTGACCTTCTCTAAAACTGAAGCATCAGAGTTCAAATATGCATAACTTGGGCTGCAGTGCTGTAGCTCAGGTTTCGACCAGGGTCAACCGCCCGTTGTGCAAAGAACAACGAGGGTCGTATTTGGTCGAATTTGGCCGAACGAAAGGGGAGGGGGTCGTATACACAGGGACCCGCGGTGAAATGCATTGAGAAAATAGGATTCCATGTAACAGTACAACGCAACTACAATCGCGATACTATCACCGTCTCCAGGAGGAGTGGAGGACTTTCATATGCTAGTGCGACTGCTTATCACAAACAGGTGCATGGCGTACCACGAGCAGGAGTTTTCACTTCAGAACGCTTTATCTATCACGGCCGTGAGCACACGTGAGACAAACTTCTTCAGAAGAACCTTGATGCTTTCAGAACAAATCTAGTGGAAGAAGGTTAGAACTCGCTGAATCGACTAGAGGCTTCTCACAAAATCCGAGCAGAAGAAGCTTTTCAGGAAAATTTTGCATACGTTGTGAAGCACTCTTCATGTAGACTTCAATACTTTTTACCGCTTCTCATTATATGAATTTTGAAGGAAATTATGGGCGTTTGAAGATTGCAAAGTCGCGTTTCAGGAAAATGGCTTGAAAAAATCAAGGTGGAAAAAACGGAACAACGGGACTATTTTTTGAGCGAGTGATTTTTCAAAAGTTTTAGCACTTATTCGAAAGCTCTAATCTTCTAGTTTCTAATTAGCCTTAGACATCTGCAAAAAGTTGATATGAAGAAAGTTATGAACGTTTGAATGTCGAAAACTCGCGCCTTCTCAAAAATCGGACCACAAACCCCCCAAAACGGAACAACGGGACTATTTTTTGAGAGAGTGATCGTTGGAAAATTTCAGGTGCTTGTTCGAAAGCGCTAATCTTCTAGTTTCTAATTAGCCTTAGACATCTGCAAAAAGTTGATTATGAAGAAAGTTATGAATGTTTGAATGTCGAAAACTCGCGTGTGCACAAAAAACGGAACAACGGGACGATTTTTTGAAATTGAACATCCGCAACATTTCAAACTTTTTAGGAAGAAAACTATTTGAATTTTCAAATTTTTGTGTCCGATTCATGAGACCGCTTCTGAAGAAAAATATAACCTTCTGAATGGAGGGGTTTGGATTGCAACGTAATTGCTACAAGGTTTAGTTTTTCAGATTATAAAATAAGGAAAATTGAGAGATCGAAAAAACTTGGTAGGTTTCTGAAAGTAGAAATCTTTGTGATTACTATCATGTATTGGTTTAAAAATTTGGAAATTCCTTCTATTTAATGAATAAAACTTCATGTTGCCTCGATTCCCTCCTCTGAGCGAGACAAAGCGCGCGGATTGACCACGGTCCACCACTTCTCCATGTTGGTGACTGCCATACATCAATGATGAGCATTAAATTATGTGAAAGACACAATAGTTAATACGGGGGGTCGTACCGATACCCCCCGAAGGGGAAGGGGGTCGTAATGGGACCCAACGACCGTCCAGCTTCAACGCACAACACACCCGCTGGGGCCGGGACTCCCTTGAATGATGTGCGTTTCGAACTTTTCAAGACCTGGTCCACCCACCAGGTCTGTATTTCTGTCACAAAATTTCCTAGCTCCTAGAGATCTCCCGGTCTTCCCAGGGAGATCTCTAGGAGGTAGGAAATTTTGTGACAGAAATACAGACGACAGACAGAAGAAGGGCTTCATTGTAAGTAGGTGCCTTCTTTTTCACACCACATTGTGGTGAATTGACCCTTCACGATTCTGATTTTCGAATTTGGAAATGGTATGATGCCATCTTGCGATGGTTCATCCCGTCTTAGTTGTAGTCCACTGGATCATACATCGATATCGCCTGAATGATTGCGAGCAAATTCACATCTTGAGGTGTAGGCATCATCCTGAAGAAGCTGAGTTGCATCGCTACTTCATCGCCATGTAATAGGCAAAAACGTTTCCTCCAAATTTTTCCCAAGCGGCCCCACCTATTCTGGGTAACGGTATCCAGTTAACACCTATTATCGCAGACCGGAGGTAGCAGTCGTGAGACCCCAAAATTTTGCCCTTCCCGCTGAATTCCTAAAAGCTACTGCTGAAAACGTTACGTACGACAAAAAAAACCTCTAGCACCTGGAGTTGGTCGAATGGAGAAGATCACGCAAGGGAACGAATCAAGAAGCTGAAATCCTTGTATGTTCCGGATGCGCATCAAGCTTATTTACGGCTGTGAAGGAAATGTGGCTACTCCGAGATAGCTGTTCACTGCGGAGCACAAAATTCTTTTCATGGGACAGGATTGAATTGCGATCCTACTCATCGAATCAAACCCTCTAATTCAATTTTGAACCAAACTTGACTCTGGGAAATGACGAAACTCCCCTCACTGCGTAAACTTCACGCTCTCTGTTGCGCCCCCTTCTACTTGTGACACCATCACCCGCTAAAGGGAGGAACTTGTACAAAATATGTGTTGCGTAGTAGAGGGCAATATTACAGTCATAACATGGCGTTGGAATGTCTTCTCAGTACTTAGTTGTACTTCTG